>JAOEHQ010011532.1:0-16229 GCA_025447715.1 Asclepias incarnata
AACAACACAAAGTAATTTTCAATGGAATTCTTTATTAATGAATAATCAAAGAATTACAAGAAGTAATGCGGAATAAATGATTAAATAAAAATACTAATCCTAATCACTTCTCATTGACTACAGATTTGACTCACAGAATATCCTTTAAGTTTTTACTGAAAGAACTGCTGATGGATCAACTGATAAACAATATATCAAGAACACAGAGTTTTGAATATTATTTAGGATAATTTTGACCCTTTATAAGTGAGGGTATTCACCCCTTTATATAGGCAATATGCAAGTGGTTGCATTTTCAATGGATAGTATACGTGTCACAATGTTATTTGACCCATATACTATACTTCAGACCTTTTTGTCGGATACACGATCTCTGACATGATGTGACATATTAGATTTTGTGTCCGCAGTATTTGTCGTAACCCAGAGAGTTCATCAGTGACAAATGAAGACTTCAAGAATGTTGATATTTGAAATTCTTCTAAGTCTTTTTTTTGTGAGTTCATCAGCAACAAGTATTTCTAAAACATCTGCTGATGACGTGTCTCTAATGTATCTGTTAAACGTAAAGTTAATTCCTCTTATCTTTTGCGTTTCTTTCATCAGCTTCTTTCTTTGACTTCAGCTGACTGAACTTCTTATGATCACATGGACGACTAGTTATAACTGCTGATAAACATACTTAGCAGTTATGTTTAACTTATTAAATTCTTAAGTCTCATTTTGGGACTAACATCATTAATTAAGAGTTAAAGAATGAAAATTGATAAAGTAAAATCGTAAAAGGACTAAAGCTGTTTTGTCTCATTTTTTAGTCAATGATAACATCATCAAGCTTAATGAATGGTTAGATCATTAAGAGTGAAAATCATCCAAGGGTAAAAACTTAATCAAAAGCTATTTTAGATTTCCCTTTTATTATATATTAGAGATTGTGTTTCTATTTATCGATGGAATATTTAAACATATAAATATTACTATAATACACATACTAAATTTTTTGGTCGAATTAAAATAATAATATATTATTGATTGTATAAAATATTTACCAAAATTATTTTTGTTTTTAAAAAAATAAGACACTTCCCTTATGCTTTATAAAGGAGCGTATATCTATATATCTATATATTAACTAAACTTGTAGCTAACATACCTGTTTAAAATAATCTTTAGTTTATTCTGAACCTCTCCGAACCTTACTTTACTCCCGAACCAACCACATTTTTTTTTATTAAATAAAAAATAATTTTTTAAAATATATTCAAATCTATTTAGTTAATTATAGATTTTATTTCCATAAAATATAGATTCTATTTTTTTATTATTATGAATGTTATTTTAAATATCAATTTATTTTAGTATATTTCAAATTTTGATTTTAAAAAATTCATTCATACACTTTTATTGCTCATTTTATTTATCCATACAGAAAATTACAAAGAGTATTATGTAATAAGTAATTATATAGCTAACTTAATTACACATTATGCATCCTTTTTTTCGAACTTACACATTATGCATTCGATTAACAACATTCTTCAATTCCGTCACAATCTCCACCGCACGTCGTCTCCGCCGCTTAAGTTACGCTTTACAGTTTTTGTGATGTGAAATATCAGGTTTGTATTGGCTGTTTTGATGTTGTGAGTGTTCGATTTGTTTTTGGCGAATGACAACGACAACGGTACCCAATCATAGGGCTTACCTCTTGGTAAAGATCGAGGCTGCTTCCAGAAGGACCTCTGTCATAGGGCTTCACCCTTGAAAAAAATTCTCGACGGCAAGACGAAACCATGACGAAGAGAGAAACTCTCGATCTCAGAACTAGCTCTCTCGATCCGATCGATCTTTCAGATCTAGAGGCTCTAGAGAGAAATCTAGAGAGAGAGAGAAGGGGAGAGAGAGCCGTTAGAGAGAAAGTTTCCCGTTATTAAGAACTACTTTACTATTGAATGAAGACTATTTTACTATTGAATTCTCCGTTATTAAGACCAAATGATTTGGTTGATTAGTTTTCCTATTTCAGCTAATTATATTTTTTTTGAGGATTTTTTTTTTTTTTAAAGAACATACCTTATAAACAGAGCAAACGAGTAAGCCACAACAAGTTATGCTTTGGTATTCTTTCAAGGACTTAGTATTTTAAAATGCAAGAAACTTTACACGTTTTGTCCTAGTGGGTATCCAACTTTAATTCTGTGCATTGTATGTAAGTAACTTGTTATTTTGATCCAATCATGTAACTTTTTTACTTGCACCAATCAAAAACTTGCACATGACAGCTCATATGGTTTGCCACTTATACACTTTTATATGATTCGATCAAAATCACAATTTACTTACATACAATGCACAGGATTAAAGTTAGATACCCACTATGACAAAACGTGTAAAGTTACATTTTGAAATACTAAGCCCTTCTTTCAATCTGATAAATACATATGATGGTAAAGCATGTCTTCTCTACGAGAAAAGCTAGGAAGTGATAGTTATATATATGCACTTTGTAAACTCTTGGCAAACGATAGTTAGATATGTATGTTTATGTAAAGACGATTGACAACCTTGAAACTCCTCATTTTTATATCTGAACATAAATGTAGGTCCACCAAAAGAAGTTTACTAAGAGGTTATTATACCAGTCAACGACCGTTAACTTTTGGTACGTTGTTTATCTTTATCTTTGTTCTGTGAGATAGGAATGGTTCAATCTGAGGAGCTTTAAAATCAGGTTTCAAACGGAAGACATCTCACTTTGGCATTTACCTTTTGAGAATTCTCAAAACTACAACTAATTGTTGTATCTATCCTAAAGTTCAAACCGAGGAGCTTTAAAATCAGGTAAAGATCAGTTGCCACGTTATTTTCTAAAGTTCGTTTTTCATAGCATTTCTAGATAAGATATAGCATATTTGGTCTAATTATGACATGAGTAGACTTGACGTACGTTATCTTTGTTCATGTTGTGTTAGACAGGAACTTTCATACTTTGTATTTCCATGAGACCCAAATGTAAGTACTATGAACTTGTCGTTGACTTGCAGGTATGAGTTTTTGTGAATTAATTGTAAATTATATTTATGATCTACAATTTGTATTCTCAGATGCAGTGTAGAAGGATGCTCAAACTTATCAGGGTTCTTAGTTACTTCTTAGAAAGTTCGATCTGCCATGTAGAGGATTCGTTTAAGTTATCATCTCAAAATAATTTGGCTTATACTCGTATTCGCTAACCAATTATATAATTATGAACTTGTGTTTGAATTTCACTTCACTTTGGTCAATTGGTGGCACATTTTGTTCACATTAGCTGTTTGGTTGTTTAACAAACAGGATCATAGTATAAAGGGAGTTTAACTCGTAATTTAAACAGCCAGAATGATATGAAGTTTAATTTAACTTGACTGTTATACTTTACTGTCTTGTTTGTTTCTCCGGTATCTATGTTTATAAACGTTGTTTATGGTTTCAGGATGGGGAGATCATAGCGACAGGTCGTGTAATGTTTGGTGCAGAGCTCGAAACAGTAAACTGTATGTACTTGTGATTTATCTGGCCTTTCCATATCATGCTGTATTAAGTTATCTAAATTAATATTAAAAGTGTTGAAAGACGGAAATATGTGATGGTACCCTTGGTCATGAATTTGTCACCAGATGGTTTATTGGAGTCTATTGGTTTACGGGTTATTGGTTCTGCTTATCCTCATACTAATATAAATGGAGGTGCATTTGTTTTCGCTTTTGTTTATTGATCCATGAGATCATCATCATCTGGTGGTGTACGGCCATGAATTAGGGTCAAGTGTAATTAACAAGTAGACGTGGTTATACTGTACAATTGTTTGATGCAGGTATTGTTGTGGATGGATAAAAAGTGTCGTAGTTTTATCACTATCCTTGGGGTAACTAGCTAGTAGTTCACTAAAAGATATAAAGTCATTAGTCTCACTAAAAGTTATCCCTTTTGGGTTGTCTGATGTATTTTATTTTAGGGTTTTTCTAATATGTGCCCAAAGGGCACACATAAAAGACATTTAATACACATCGGAAATTGAAAAAAGGTAACAAAATTCTTATCGGGAATTGAAAAAAGTAATAAGATTCTTTTCGGGAATTGAGAAATACATTTTTCAAGAAGAATGTTGTTACCTTTTTTAATTTTCAAGGTGTATTAAATACACTCTTATGTGTGCCCTTAGGATATATATTAGAAAACCCTTTATTTTATAACATCTTAATGTTTTATAACTATTTGTTCAAATTTAGTTTGCCAACATCACCAGTTAATTATTGTTAAAATTGTATTGAATGAAGATTTCATTTATTGAGAAATTCAAACTTTAAATCAACTTGACAAGTCAAGTTTCTTTAAAAAAAAAAATAGAACTATAAGAATCGGATGAAGAGTTAGAAGATTAAATAAATTTGAGTGTCTTGTCTACGAATGAATTGTAATTCAGCCGTAAGAAATAAATAAGATTATAACATGTCATGCTCATAACGTGTTATAAAACTAAAAAGTATAGAAAATAAGAGTTGGGAGAAAAAGAGTATTAATTTTATTACCGAGAACACAATTAGGGTTACAATATGCTTTATATTTATAAGCAAAAAATTAAGGCAATATCAAAGTGAATATCCATCTATACTTTATTTTTTCACAATATAAATTTCTTATAGTTAATTGTAATAGTAATAATTTTAATCGGGGATAATATTAGAAAATTGATTAATTTTTTTTGAAAGGTGAATTTCGTTCAGTGCTTCGTGTCGCGATTCGACAGCGAGTGGTCTAGCATACGTTGTCTTAACCGGACCCGCGCTAGAGAGCTCCCTCGAAACAGAAATGTCTATTTCAAATACCTGATGGGGGGAAAACCCCCTAATAATCCGCCCGAAGGCATGACAATATATTAACAGGGGTAAACCCTTGCTTCCTCCGGTTCGAACCTGCGTCCGTTCCATCACAGGAACGTTCCGTCACAGGAAGACTTCCTAGCCAATCAACCCGTGGACCATTGTCAAAAAATTGATTAATTACATCATTCTTTTAATACCGAATAATAATAATTACTTTTAGACGAATATAGTGTAAATATTAAAGCACGTGATGGAAGTGTGTCAACTTTTAAGTAAAATTAACTATTAAAGAAGGGGGTCCAGGGGAGGGGGCGGTTGGGTTCATTATTAGTTGGAATATTTAAAGACTCAATTTAATTTTTGTACTATCCATTAGGTGCATAACATAACTCCTTATATTTACACACTTAAAACATATAAAAATCTTTATAAAATCTAATTTATTATTATCTTCAACGGTTTCTGCTGGGTCTAATGGATTTTTCAGGCCCTTCGAGCAGCAACGTCGTGAATGATCAAGGTATGGGACAACCTTATATTCACTTTTGCCAGTTACCTTATGATAACTTGATAAAGAGTGATTGTAATTATGTATCAGGAGGTTCACAACAATATAACCCACACCCTGGTCAAGTATCTATATCCAACTTTGTCTCTATTAAGCTTTCTGGTGAAACCAACTATAATCTCTGGAAGAAACAAATGATGTGCCTCTTGGAGTACCATGATATGGTTGGTTTCATTGACGGCACGATCAGAAACCCCAGGGATGATGATGATGATGCCTGGATGTTTGAAAAATGGAATAAGTAGAAGGATACACTTGTGAAAGGATGGATCTTTAGGACGTTAAGTGAAGATGTGTTGGCCACTGTTTTAGACCTCCACAATGCCTATAGAGTATGGGAGAAGCTTAAGAATAGCTACGATAATCTTAAGAATAGCCACAGCTACGATTATCCTCCAAGGGTTATGGTTGAAGGGGCCGAACTTTTAACAAAGAAAGAAATCGACATCCTAGAGAAAAACAAAGGTAAGGTGGCAATTTCTTTGAATTTTTTTGAATCTCTCGATAATTAAATTGTTGTCATCGATCTTCTCTCATTTCAATAACTAGCGAGATCACCATTTGAAAACTTATTGTTGCGTCGTAACTTGCATCACTAATAACGTTTAATCGCTTAAAATATTGCACGGGTTGTGTCCTTGTAGTTGAGGCGAAGTACATACCATTACAGAGAGCTATAGTGAGGGGAGATTGGAATAAAGCCCAAGAATTTTTCAACACGGACACATCTATGTTGACTGCTAAAATCAATCTCCTCGGTGATTCCCCGCTCCACCTTGCAGTTTATACATGTCAAAATCCCGAGTTTGTTGAAAATCTCCTCAAGGACGTAGAGCCGGCATCACTTCCAAATCTTGTAATTTTCAATCAAAGGATCAATCCACTGCACCATGCTGCAATTGTTGGCTACATCGAGGCTGCAAAGATGTTGGTGGAGAAAAACCCACGTCTATTATTCATTGCCGATAAAGATGGTTGCTTACCTATCCTTACAGCTCTTCGCAATTATCATGAAAAAACATTTCGATATTTGCTTAAGGTTTCCAAATTACATATTGGGCTCTCCCAAATTGATGGTTATCAAAATCCCTTTGAGGGCACACAAGGTTCTTTGCTTCTCGGTACAGCAATCAGTCGAGGATATCTGGGTCAGTTTTAAATTACTTTTTTTAATTACATATCTTGGTCAGTATCAAAGAATTTTGAACATTCTCACATACATCTTAATATATACACATGCAGATATTGCATATGAGTTGATCTGCGAGTATCCTAACATGGCTATATCAAAGGACGAGACTCGAACACCATTGTGGTATATTGTGATAAATCAACACCTTTATTTTAGTGCAACACCATACAACTCCTACCAAAGATTTATCTATTCTCGTAAGTTTCTTAACCCGTTATTATTAATTTAATTTAATTTAATAGTCTATATAATGTTGATTATCATTGTATAATTAAATAAGTAAGTCAATCAAGATACATTGAATATGCATCTGCATCATGATGTGCATGTTACTCGTATGGTTTATGGTTTATGATCGTGATATGCTAGGAAAAAAATTATACATGGTGTTGTTTTAAGGCGTCTCATTTAATCCTTTTTGACCAATTTCTCACATATTTTAATAAACTTTTTTGTCACATTAGCAAAGTACGATCACATCATGACATAGTCAAGTACTAAATTTTAACTTACGATCATCTAGTTAAAAAGATGCCCAAAAGTTTTATCAATGCCAAATTATAACAACGGTCTAGCCCTATACTAGTAAGTTTTCTCAACTTGGACAATGTTGTAGGAAAAAACGACCCATGTAAAAGAAATAATTATCCACCCGAATTATAAATGAAGTTGTTTCAAACTTTAATTAGATTTTCGTTCACATTTGCTTACATTTACCTTTACTATGCAAACCGATGATGATCTAACTAATACTTATTTTTCTTATCAAGATATACCCATCGAGAAGAAAATCTCAGAGAATGATAACGAGATCCCAGATATTGAGAACCCCAGGAAGTTTAGCACCAAGTTTATCACCAAGGGCAAGAGGAGTCGCTTTTACCATGGTAACATATATTCACTTGATCTTTATCTTTCCTATAATTAGCATGTTCATACTAATTAATGTTTATAGACCTTGTTCCTTTTCTTTGACATATTAATTACTTCTAATACCAAAAGACCGATTTTTAGCTATAAAATATTATGGTTGAAAGTCTTGGCAATTAGATCATCAAAATCATTTTTATCCCTCACACCATCAAGTAATTGACCATCTCGGATGTCAACATGATCTTCTTCATAGGATGTGAAGATAGTGTGTTAGAAGTGATGGTGTGTAGCTTAAGTACTAGCACCTAAAGAGTGATTATTTGCGTCCTTTTCAGAAATGACTCTCTCTGCAAAGTTTTGTTTAGTGAACATGAAAGCTCCATAGAGCGAGTTGAGAGTATGAGCGTACAAAGTTTTGTTTTGTCTTAAATTAACGATTAAAGTTTCACATTTTGATGGAAGAATGTCTGAAAACTTGTTGGGTATGATTTCTTTATTCTTTAAATCCTCCACAACACCAAGGGCTTGAGGACTATTTAGAAGACTAGTAAACCTGGTGTAGGTATCATTCAGCATCTCTTTGTTTAAACTTGCTTTCCTGACTATCACATCAACAGTAGCTTCAACTGAATACATAAGGGTTCATACATAGATTTAGAATTTTTGAATTTCAACTTGGTATTTACTATTTAGAATGGCAAGACTCTGCCTCGTTTAGCACACTAGATTTATACCACCTAAAGACACCGGTATGACAATAGACTCTTAGTTTGATTAACACCTAACCCCACATATTTAATTTTATTTTTTAACTGGACTAATGGTTTCTAAGGGGATGTTTGGTACGATGGAAGTGAAAGGGAAGAAAAGGAAAGAGAAAGAGAAAGACTTCCTTTGTTTGATGGCACCAGAGAATGGGAATGAGAATGGAGAAAGGGGAATGATTTCCATTCTTTCAATTCTCTATAAATTATAGAGAATGAGTGGGAATGGAAAAAAAAATCCATTCGTCTATAGAAATTGCAGGGCATTTTGTGAAACCAAATGCATTTTCGTATGTAATTAAACTCATGTTTGTAATCACATAACCCAATTTCATTTGTTATAACATATTTATAATAAATAGGATTTGTATTCTATTAAGTGAAATTTATGGGACATAATTTGATTCGTTAACTTCCTACATTATTTTATTCTTTTGGGAATTAAAGGATTTCAAAGAAAAAGGCGGAGAGAAAAGTGGGGAAAAAAAAACAGAACTAAATTGGTTTTAGGGGTTATTAATTAAAACTGTGTACGTAGTTTTTGATATGTTTAATGTGTTAGTTTAAGTGTCCCACGGAAGGCGTTTTGATAATTATTTAATACCCTTTTACCCAAAAATGTGTTAGTTTAAGTGTGTAATAGTCTCATATTTCATTTTTCTAAATATATCTATTGGAGTTTTCTAAAATTATTTTATTTCTTGTGTAGCCATGAAAAGGATTTATGTCAACATTTGGGAAGTCACACTGTTACATGGTAAGACATCTTTAATGTATTAAACCTTTTACAATATTTTTACTTACTCTTTGCATCAAATTCCGAGGGTTTTTTATTTTTTTTATGGTCGGGGGTGGGGGGAGGTTGAGATGTAGACAGTCTTATTTACACCCGAAGGTAGAAAGACTGCTTAGAGAAAGACTTCCAGCCATTTTACAGGCAGTGAGGATCGAACTCTCCCCTCTGTCCCAAATGGAGAGAAGGTTTTCCAACTAATCCAACCCTGCTTGTTTTGTGTTTTCTTTCCTTTTTTTAACGGATGTTTTATTGGTAACAAACGGTTGATAAGAAAACAACCGAGAAGGAAAAAAGTTACATGAAAAGAAGCATGTTTGGAATCCACTCCATCCAAGAAATACAAGACTTCTTACACCTAGACGAATACCATAAATAAGAATAATTGACAACCGAATCAAATAGCAGTTTGTTCCTCTCATGGCCATCTCCAAAAGCTTTCTCATTTTGAAATTTCTATACAGACCACCACTTGAATAATCTTCGTTGAATAATCTTCTTTTTAGCCGAATTTATCGTTAAATCATCAAGCCAAGATACTAAATCCGATAGGGTCAAGAAAAGAACGACCCCACATATAACCATTTTGAAGCCGGAGACCAAATATTGCACGCAAATGGACATATGTAAAATACATGTTTACTCGATTCCACGTCAATGTCCATACCTTTTTTTGGAAAGATTCGATGTAGTTGGTAACCGATCAATCAAGACTTACCAGGCATCGATATTAACCTTCCTCAGTGCAATGCATTTCAACTCGTGGGTAGAAGCTCTCTTGGCAACGAAACCTTATCAATAGCCATCTGTATCGATTTTACTTAGAATCCATCTGGCCCGTCCCTATTGTTACCAAATTTATAGCTGCTAATGCAATTAAGAAGTTCCACCAGCTCATTCTCCTCTGCCCCTCCTCTAATATGTCTTCGCCACTCTCAATTAAATCCTTCCATAGTCCATCGATCTGAAATCAAGCAATTGGAGTTCATGCCCTAATGGAATAGCCTAGGGAATTTCAGTGATACTACTGTTGGATTTTTATTAACTAAATACAACTAGTTTGTATCAAAAACGAATGTTACGTTCATCATTCATGAAGGTTTACAAAATAATTTCTCAAATTAAAAGATATAAAAGTGTAAATAATTAAAACTATTTAATTATAAAATACATGTGATTGATCAAAGAATTAATTATGTAAACCAAATAATTAATCAAGTTAATTTGATGAATATTGAATTAATATAATTAAATTAATTAATCTAATTGAACAATTAATCAAATTAATTTATCAAACATAATTAATTTATTTAATCTAATTAATCGTAAATACAACAACAACAACAACAACAACGGTACCCAAATCCCGCATAAGCGGGGTATGGGAGAGGTATGATACAACAGCCTTACCCCTACTCAAGAGGCTGCTTCCAGAAGGACCTCCGGCCTAGTGCTTTCACCCTTGAAAAAAATTCTTGACAGCAAGGCGAAGCCAAGCTGAAGAGGGAAAGACTCTCGATCTCAGATCTAGAGTCTCAGATCTAGAGAGAAAACTCTAGAGAGAGACTCTAGAGAGAGAGAGAAAATAAATCTTAATTAATCGTAAATGCGGAAGCTTATTAATAAAACGATTTAATTCTCTAAGCCAGGATCTTACATGCATGCAATATAATCAACTAATCGAAAAGAACAACTAACCTTGTTTGACATAGAAGGTGGAAGGTCTGAATTTTGTCACGTACTAGAGCCCAAAGTAGAACTCCTCACTAATCTAGTACATACGAGTAATTCAAAGATACTAGCTAGGTGTTAGCCACAATTCGAACCATATCGAAAAAGCTAAGAGTGAAAATATTAGACTAAGGCTAGATCGAAAATCTCTGACCAATGGGAGTGATTTTCGATCCATGCCAATAAGGAAGGAAAAAGTATTCAATTTAATGAATAATAAATCAATGAAAAAACAAGAACAAAACCCTCTATTTATAAGGAGAGAAAAGCTTCAAGGTTTCTTCTTTTTCCAATGTGGGATGGGAAAAAGTTTCCTAAAATTTCTCCCCCTCACCCCTCTTGTGTTCGGCGCCGACCTAAGGGTATCCATGGGTCAACTTTGTTTAGCCCATGGTGCTTTGGTTCCCGACCTGATTTTGACCCGTTTCTCTGTTTCGGCCCATTCATTTCTAGTCTATTTTGGCAGGTTTTTCAATTTATTCAAATTTAACTAATATGTTATTACTCTTCATATGCGACCCTAATGGATCATAGATAAATGGTCGTATATTAATGATGGGATATTCACACAATTGCAACAATTGTAACATATCAGACACGAGGAGCTTGCTATCATACCAGGCACGGGGAGCTTGCTTTAGACCATATAATGATTTGTTTAGTCTGTAGACATATTCAGGATGTTTGTCATCCTCAAAACTTGGAGGTTGCCTAACGTATACCTCTTCTTCAATTTTTTTCAATTAGGAAAGCACTTTTAACATCCATTTGGTAGACTTTGAAGTTCTTATAAGCGGCAAAAGCAAGAAAAATTTTGATCGTTCAAGTCTGGCCACGGGAGCAAAAATCTCATCATAATCTATACCATCAGCTTGACAGTAACCTTGAGCTACTAGTCTAGCCTTATTCCTTATCACAACTCCATCTTCATCCATCTTATTTCTGAAGACACATCTAGGTCCACACCTCATACCTATAAAAATGAATTAGCTCATCTTGTATAGCTTTCATCCAACTTGGGTCTTCCATTGCCTCACCAATGTTCATCGGTTCTATCAGTGATAAAAAGTTGACGAATAAGCACGGGTTGATTGTGGCACTTCTGATCTAAAGCCCACTATTGGACTCACCTATAATTTGCTCGATTAGATGATCTCTTTTCCACTTATAGTAATGACTAGGATGAACAAGCTAAGATTCCTCAGAGACTATCTCATCATGAGGTACCATTATCATCATGAACCATTTCATTGTCCTCATCTTGAAGCTCATGACTGGCATCATGAAGTTCTTCAGTGAGCAGGAACTGATATGTGAACAGTAGCACGAACATCTGATCCAATATTAAGTTCGGATGAAGGTTTAAAACACACTAAAGGATAAAAAGGTGTACTAGCTATCGATTCTGGAATTGGTTCTATATTAGTGTGAGTGGAAATATTTTCTTGGGAATCTTTAATGTGTTTGATAGGATAAGATTCAATAAAATGGAATGGAGCTACTGAGGGGGTTTCAGAGATCGGTTCACTAAAAATGGTAGAATCTGACTCATCAAATGTGATATGAATAGACTCATAAACTTTATCCAGACTCTTGTTCTAGACCTTGAAGACTTTGCGAACAACTAAGTAACCTAAGAAGAACCCTTCATCAACTTTGGGGTTAAACTTCCCTAGCTAATTCGAATTGTTCAGAATGTATATTAGACATCAAAAAAAAATGTGAAAATACCCAATAGTAAGTTTTCTATTGATATAGACCTCATAGGCTGTTTTTTTGTGTCTCTTTAGATAAATAGACCGATTTTTGGTGTGGCATGCAACTACAACAACTTCATCCCAAAAACTGGTTGGTAGACGTGACTCAATTAGCATACTCCTGGCAGCTTTTATATGTGTACGATTCTTACGAGCAACAACTCCATTTTGTTTTGGAGCGCCTGCTGAATAGAAGTTTTGGGAAATGATAGTGTTGGTACAAAAGGACTCTATTAGGTTCCAAAGGTAATCACAAGGATGTGTATATAACACTTTGTTTAGATGTAGAGAAGGGTGAATACAACTTAATCGATTGTTGATAAATTAAAAAAATATTGTTTCAAACCAATTTCTTGTTCTTAGCAGATTTATCAAAAGTGATGAAACAGTAAAGCAAGTAAATAAACAACTCAACACCGATATGTAATTTTTTTAATGTAATTCTTTATTAGAATAAATCATACAAAGAAATACAGGGTAGTTTAAAATAGTAAAGCCTATCAATACTAAACCACCCAGTTGAATAACAAATTATAATCAATTCTATTTCTTACTTAATAATAGCCCAAGCTGATATAAAGAACACATACTAAGAAAATAGAGAGTGAAGTTGTTGATTCAAAAATGTCCAACTTTCAATGTTGCACTAAGTCTAGTATTTATAAGCAAATGCCAACTCTCAATGATGTACAATGTGACTACGTGTCCTTCTTTGGTTGGTTTTGCACAAAGGAATATTTGATCGAGATATTCTGGTCCCTACGGTACTACACACATCTTTGTACTAGCCAATAAGAGTATGGACAACGAATAGAAAGGACAACCACCAATACAAGGAGAACCTTATCCATATATCAGCTTTTCTTCTTCTCCAAGATTAATACTTCACCTGATCATAGAGGCAAATTGAAACATTTGTTAAATTTCAATTTCCTAAGAATTCTTCAAGATGGCTATAAGCTTGAGCTGACTTCCACTCTCGAACTCAATCTTCAATCTTCAACCTTGATCTTTGACTTGGGTTGAATGCAATGCTTCAATGTAGTTGTCGCTTAAAAGAATCCATTTCCTTAAACATGTTACCTTTCATAACTGGAAGTCTGATCTAAGTCAGATTACAATGACTTAAACTGACTCAGCTCAGTTTAACTCAGATCATAAGGCCGCTTCCTATCCATCCCGTCGTGAGGCTCGTCATGCTCATCATTATATGAAGCCAGTGCCAAAAAGGTACCCGGGTTCAGGATGTTTGTGTCCATCTACACTTTTTTACATTGCTATTAACCCTAAAGTAAAAGAATAAAATTCTTATTATTATGATGCATGGTTTAAATTAAAAAAGTAAATTAATTGTTCATAACAGCGTTTAAGATCTAAAATGTTAACGTATTTTTCGACTTGCACACAAATGTACCATGTGCCTTTTCATTTACCTGTATACACATGAAACTTTCAAAATCTATACATATATGATACTTTTGACCGGATTCCGTCGAAATTTCTGGCAAACTTCGCTTTTTCAACAACAATTCTTCATTTTTCTGGTGAACTTTTCCTCAATATTTTCACATATTTTTTCTATCTTTTTACAAACCAATGTTAAAATCAATTTTTACTTCGAAACCTCACATTATTAGTCATATATGGGCTACAAGTGTGATGCATTTTTTTTTATTGAAAATTAATTTCCATCAAATAACCTGCAGTTCCACATATCAAGCGCCTCCAAAATGACAAATTGAAACACAAATTAGCTCTTATGATACTGAAGCGTATATGTGAAGAAATTGGTACAATAAATAAGGCGGCTGAGATTTATAATCAATATTGTGGAGCGTTTAACATGGCAGTATTAAAGGATAATCATGAGGCAGTCGAAACGATCATAACATTTTTCCCGGATGCAATTTGGACCAAAAACAATCACAATTACCTTCCACAAACTGTAGCAAAGTACCATTGTGAAATGGTTTTAAATTTTTTGGAAGACCTTGCATGTAGAGGTTTTAATCTATTATGGACCACTCCCCCTGATAAGGATGAAAATAATATTTTGCACTTGGCTGGACTATTGGGACCTACAGAAAAACTAAATGTAGTTTCTGGTGCTGCTCTACAAATGCAAAAAGAAATACAATGGTTTAAGGTGAATATGTTTTCTCCCTTCTATCAATAAAATTAATATATTATTTTATTTGTATTAACATGTCCTTAATTATAGAGAATAGAGAAGTGTACTCATCCTTATAAAATGGAAGCAAGGAACGAAAAAGGCCAAACACCGATTATGGTGTTCAGAGAAGAACACAAGAATCTAAGAAAAGAAGGTGAGGAGTGGATGAAAAAGACATCAGATTCATACACAATTACAGCAGCCATCATTATGACTATAGTTTTTGCTGCAGCCATTACTGTCCCGCGTGGAAATGATCAAAATACGGGGGAACCAATTTATATAACAAATGCCAGTTTTATCATATTTGCAATCTCAGATGCAATCTCATTGTTCACATCCACGACTTCCTTATTGCTGTTTCTATCCATTCTCACAGCACGTTACCATGAGGATGACTTCCTTTACAAGTTACCTAAGCGATTAATACTTGGTCTAGTGATGCTATTCTTGTCTGTGACATCCTTGATGGTGGCATTTGGTGCAACACTGTATATCATGTTTGGACGGGGAAAGGAATGGATCCTACTCCCGATAGCTACATTAGCATGTCTACCAATTACCTCATACGTGATATTACAGTATCCATTGTTGCGTGAGTTGGTCTCTTCAACATATGGTCATGGAATCTACAATAAAAGAAATCATCGCAAGAATAAATAGCATCATCAGGGACCATATAAAGCTAGACGAGCAGAGAAGGCCTGTAGAGGGAGTTTGAGTCCTGATACTACGCTAATTCTAATCATATATTGTAACGACTTCATTTGTGATTTGTTTCCTTTATATGAATGTGTTGGAATATTATTTTAGGATAATGGCATATGAATTTAACCAACTATGTTAAAATGGTTATGTAATGTAGTGACCTACTCGGGTGGCTATGTAATGTATGCACCTATGTATTCTTGGATAAGCTATGTAACGTGTTACCGGCTAAAACATTAGTCGGTTACCACTCCATAAATCCGACCAACGTGGCATGCTGACTCATTAATTTTTAATGACATGGAGCAGTAGTTGACCCATTTATTATATATATATATATATATATATATATATATCATTTATATTTAGGTATCTAATATATACACACTATCTTCGGCAAACCAAGACCCACCCAGATGGCCGGAAAAACAAACCCCCTGTAACACCCAACTTTTCAAAAACTCGGATTTCAAAAACTTTTTATTTACAACGATGCACAGCGGAAACTTTTAATCAAAATCATTTATCAAACGGTGTTACTTGTCCAATATCATCACATCACAATAAATGAAATCCAAAATCCGTTGACACCAACATAAATGCCAACAAGTCATAATAAGTCTTTATAACTCGGGCATAAGTCTTAATCATACACACAAGATAAATAGCGTCCAGTCTAGCATAGGGTAATAACTAAATAATCTTCCATGGACTACCCAGCCTCACATGCTCTTAAGCCTTCAAGTCTGCTTACCCTGAAGACACAACATTTTTCAAAAGCAAGTGTTAGCTATAAATAGCTAAGTAA
>JAOEHQ010011543.1:0-16226 GCA_025447715.1 Asclepias incarnata
CAAGTAAAAATATTACATGATTTGATCAAAATAACAAGTTACTTACATAAAATGCACACGATCTTAGTTATTTCCTATTATGAACATTCGATCATAGTTCTTTACATCCCTATAAACTAATCCCTTTAAAAATTCAAAAAAATATAAACTCTTTTTAATGTATTATATTAGGGATGGTATTATGTACCGTACCGTACCGAATCAGTACTAAACTGGTTGCTACTGGAACTGGTTATCATCAAAAGTAGGAGCTAAATACCGTACTGAAGTTATAGTTTCGGTACTGGTTCAGTACCGGTCTGGTACCGGTATTTTTTGTACCACTACAGCCTAGAACCGTTTTACATGGAATATTAGAACAATTCAAGTGTTTTGAAGTTTAATCCAGGACTTCAATATACAAGCCACGTATCTTATGTTTTTATAAGCCCTCAACGTTCAAAGCTCAATTAACAAATTTGAAAACTAATGACGTTTGTTTGAACTAAAGGAAATATGAACATGCATTTGTATTCGATCCATATTGATCAAAATAAAATATTAATATACGGTGCAGTAGATTGGCGGTAGCAATAGTCACTATATAATATATTACTATATATTAAACATTAAACAATTGTATCATTCATGAAACTAGCAGGCCTTGTAGTTGTTTGTATATTAAACAATTCTATCACACATGAAACACTTGTATTGAAAAAACGATAGTAGGCAACCACAATTTATCAATCATTGCCCAATGTAAACCATGTGAGACAATCTCATATATTGTAACGGAATGTCGAACACTAAAAATAAAAAAATATTCTTACATCAGTTGTATACATGTTTGGTGATGATGATGAATCTATGAGTTTTTATGTTTGGTTGTGTTTGGTTTTGATTGTTGCTAGCAGGGTTTCTTTTTTGATTATTATTATTATTTGGTTTACGTGAGTTACTTAGTAAGATGGGAGGAGTATGGGCCTAAAAAAAACCTATGATACTAGAACCGGTATTATCGGTACCGAACCGGTTGGTATCAGAACCGGTTATCATCAAAAGTAGGAACCGAATATCGTACCGAATACCAAATGGTATCGGTATTCGGTACCAGTCCTGGTCACGTTACCGGTATTTTTGGATTTTCGCTCATCAATAGATAAGATTTTCTAGGGCTTTCACTAATAGATTTGCACAGCTGATGACAATAGTTAGCTTTAGTCTCTATAAGATTTTCTTGGGCTTTCACTAATAGATTTGCACAGCTGATACTAAATTTTATACAATAAGCCCTGGATTAAACTTGATTTAAATTTGATTATATGTATTTGCAGTTGTAGAGAAAATAGATACAATTCTAGCTAGAAAGATTGTTTGACAAATAATCAGAGAAACTCAATAGCCAAATGATTGTACTATTATGGATATATAGATATCGAATGATGTATGTCAACGGCTACATAATGTGAGCGAATGTTGTGAAAACACATTTGGTGCTGTACGGCTAGAAAAAGGTAGTGTACAGATCATCATCCATCATCATTGTGTAATTGATTATCCCTGGAAGAGTTGTGGTTGTGGTGTTGACGACTACATAGAAGTTGTAGACTTCTAGTATGTATTTCTGACCGTTCTAACCCTATGTGTTGAATGTATATCCAGCAGACCAGCAATACATCCTTGACACAATATTTGGCCGATTAGCTTTTCCTTGATTCCATAGCCATAACCTTCTTTAAGCCCATAAACAATACATTGAGCCCGTATAGTTGCAGCAGCCCAACAGAGAACAAGTCCAAGCCTAGAGCCTATTACGAGCATCTTCGTGTTTCCCAACTCTAAGTCTCTAACAAGAGAAATTAATTAACGAACCATAATTACTACAACTCTTGAACATATGCATAGCTGTTAGACTCTTACGAGTCACAAGTCGACTCTTACGAGTTGAGTTGAGTTACGCCAAAAATGAGGCTTTAGGTGAATTTTATTTGCTCCAAACTCTTACGAGTCGGAGTGTGACTCAATCTGAGTCAAACCAAGTCGCAAACTCATTCGAGTGAGGAGAAGAATAATGAACCAATGATTGTTGTAGTTTATATTATGATGGTTATATATTATATTTATGGTTACATTATTTTGTGTGTTATATATGTATTTTTTATTCTTTTAGTGCGAAATTGCGAATTTGGAGACAAAATGTAATTTTATTACTCAAAACTATCAAATATGTAATATTTTGGTAAATTTATTAAGATAATCAACTTATATTTTGTTTCTAAATATGTCACATATATATAATTTTACTATATTATGTAATATATAAAAATGTCCTGACTCTTACGAGTCGAGTCACGAGTCAAAAATTCAAATTTTTGAGTCGAGTCAAAAGTCACGAGTCGACAACTATGCATATATGAATCTTTATGATTTCAATGTTGCATCTTATCTGAAATGCAATCAGGTGTCAGGTGTTTGAATTTATTAGGAAGGAAGCATGGTATGAACCTGACCACTCTTTATACGGTGACTTGATGTTAATGTTTGGAAAGAAGAAACTAATAGATAAAGTTGAAAAACTTTTCTCTGAGCTAATGCAAGAAGGCTTAAAACCAGACACCCGGGCCTATACAGAGTTAATCGGAGCATATTTCAAAGTGGATATGATAGAGAAGGCAATGGAAACATACGAGTCAATGAAGGCATCAGGTTGTGTCCCAGATGAGTTGACCTTCACGATCATGATAAGAAACCTTGAAAGTGCTGACAAAGACGAGCTTGCTGCAGTTGTAAAGAACGATTACTTTTGTGGTCAATTGGATTACTTTTCACTAGAGTTGTGGTAAGATGGGTGGGATGTGTAACAACTCAAACGTGTTCAGGCTAAAATGGGTTTATTAGAGGTGACCCACAAGCATCCTTCTGTTTACAGAAGTTATTACCATATGAAATTAGTGTTTGTTAATAAATACTTATAAGCATTAGAAATACCCTTTGGGTGACTTTCAACCCGTTTGACCTCTTTAGCTAAGTTTTCTTTGTTTGACCCATTAGGACAAAACATAACACAAGTTTATCCATTCAAAATGGGTCAAAGTTGCCACCTCTAGTTTTCATCCTCAATAGTGATATGGACCTTTAAGTTTTTACATTGAACTTCATGACAAGTACTGCAAATACAAAATGCAGTTGAAGGAGTAGCAAAATTGATTTTAACAAGCATAACTGTTTTTTATGCGTCATAATATAAGCGTAGGTTTGCATCTATTGAGCTTTCTTTTGAATTATGTGGCATGTACAATGGTTATTGACCTAATCCAATGCATGTTATGCATAGATAATAGGAATCAAGAAATGAAAGTCAAAAGTAACATAATAATCATTTTATTGCATTGTATGAAAGTGAAAGACTGAAAGTGACTAACATGCACTAACACCCTTCTACATATTCCCCAAATGTACATGGTGACTTCAGGGCCAAAAAATGCTTTCTTCCTGTTTAGTACGCACGGAGAATTTATATTTCATGTGTTCTTTTGTGATCTTAGAGTAGTTGAATTCAGTTTTGTTAGATGTTTTTCCGCAAGTGAGAAATACCTGACTAATTCATTTCATCCAGCCAAAAAGACTCAGACTGAACCTGGTATGAAGAGCAGAAGCAACAGCATGTGATAGTGGGTCTTGTTTACATCTGCACATTATTAAATGCTATTCCTATTTCCTAAAGATCATTAAGTCTGACTAAGAATTGGGAGATTATGGATTAAGATCCGCTACTACATTTTGGAGGCATAGTCGGTAAGTTGATATCGTGTTAACTGCATCAACAATCATCCCTGCTCAATGGGCTCCACAAATTCACAGTAGAGTTTGCATCTTATCTAAATGATCTCTGTATGGATATCATATCTATGCGATATGTGTAAAAGATTTGGATTTCAAGTGCAAGTGTTGGGGGTTACTAGTAATCTTTGTATGTCTTAAGGGATATGATAGTGTTCATTTGTTGATCATCTGTGGACTCCTCTTCGAAATTGTTGTTTTGTTAATCTCTTTATTTGTGTTTATGTGAGGGATTAGTTGAACCTTTATAATTAATATAACATAATCTATGTGGAATTGTGGACCGCTCAGCAGTAGACTCTTTTTTGATATAGTTGATTCTGTCAATCCACTTCGCTCCTAAAAAAAGGGTAAGTTGGAGGGAACCCCTTAATCCCCGGTACCGCATTGGTACCAACATGCACAAGCCACACAAAATATGTTCCAATTAAACACCTCCAACCAATACCCCACACTTGAGCAAATACCTGAATATTTCTCAATCATGCTTGCAAGTCAGATTGAACCTGTGTCTTTAAAAGACATCACATGGTGGGGCTTGAGCTTTGTAGGTGGTGACTGGCCACTGGAGTATGACAAGATGGGGTTTAACAGATTATGTTTTCTCACTTGGAAGTTTAAAGTTGAATGCTTGTGTTCTAAAATTTCCATGCTATAGTGCTATACAAATACCTATGATTTCAGTTTCAGTATTCCAACATATACCTGTGGTTTATATTTTAAAATTCAGCTTCTATATTGAAGGTGAAACTACCATTTCATTTTTCTGATCGGGCCACAGTTTGTTCTTTGTTTTGGGAATCCATTACCGACAAGACGAATGCTGATTGTTTTCACTGATCATCCTTTTTTAAATCGGAGGGGTTAACTGTAAGTAGCTAGTCACTTTGTCCGAAAATAATCACCCACTTTCAAAAAATATAATCATTATAGTTTAATTTTTTTTCAATTCAGTTTTATCTTCAATGTTTCTTTGATTTTTGTAATATTAATTTCAATTATAAGGTAATATGAAAAAGTGATCAATTATATCTAATCATTCTTAGAACTGGGTAATTATTTTTTCAACAGTAGATAAATAAACATACAAATGATCAATATATCAAAAACAAAAAGGTAATATCAGCCATTTGGATTTCTGAATCAGCTACACAGAACTCTGCAGGACACAACCTCTACCATACAACTCCCATTAGGTGTAGAACTACGACGAATAGTACATTACAGTATACAAATATGAATAACTGGGATATCATTATTCTATAAAATTTTGAGCAAAATGTGTAAAAGGAGTATACTTGCAACTATACCAGCTTCTTTTTAGGTAGACAAGTGACTGGGAGAACTATTGAACATTGAATGCCACATAAAGGCCCTTGAAAGCACCATCTCGAGTTCTTGGTGACCCCAGTTCTGTGTTGGGAGATGTTGAAGAAACATTACCATCTCCTGGAAATCGAGTTTTTGGAGCTCATCTGACCACTGCAACATACAATTCTAGATTACTGAGTCTCTTCTACCACATGGGTTTTAGCAGCAAGTTAATAAAGTATTCTAAAGATTTAACTAAAGGATATGAACCCCATCCAAGAGACAATCGTGATTTGGATTATGTTTTATCTCTAACTGACAATTGGGTTGAGCGGGTCAAACGCCATTCAACAATGTATTTAAAATGCATAAAACCTCTTTAACCGCTTTTGTAATACAAAAGCCGTTCATGGAGTAATCCACCATTATGTGACTTGTTACCCCTAAATATCACTGTAACAGATGTAATCTCATCAAGTTGCTTCCCGTGTTTAGCCAGAAATTTGGACCGGTGGTTAAGAGTGGCAGGAACATTGGAAAACTTATGACTTGAAAGTGAAGTGTCCAAAATTTCTTTGCTTGTCCAGGACCATACAAATACTTTGTTCAATTTTTGCATCGCACTGCATGTGTGACTATCACTAAAGAATATATACAGAAATGGTCGTTTATCTTACCGTTAAAAGAAAACTGGCAGATATATACACAAGGAAGTCGGGCAATGCATCACCTTCAGCAAGATATGTGTCCGCTAAACGGTTGACAAGGTGGAAAGGAATCTACAGACAAATATAGAAAATACTTGAGTCGCTGAATTGTAAAGTTAGCACATCAAGACGTCAAGTGTAGAAAAAGAAATCACAAAATATCAAGATAAAAAGTAACAAGTAGCATACCTCCCGTATCAGAAGACAATTGAACCAGCGGAAAGAAAATTGAAGAAAATCAACCCCTTGCTCTTCCATATGCCTTGATATAGGTTCTAAACACCCGAAAAAATTTACTCGTAAATAGCTATGGAACAAAAAATATTGAAAACCTAAGATGCACATACCCCAGGTTATTGTTGGTATTAAAAACCATTAAATCTTAGTGATCTTTTTGATGGCTAGTTATCTTGTAAACATACCATCGATTCGTTTGACCAAGTCCTTGAGCTTAAATACTAGCCGTTGGATCCCGGGCTGAGCAAATGTGTAATGGTCTTGCATACCATCAAGTAACTTAGTTAAACACCAATAGCAATCAGCTTCAATATTGAAGATCGTGTCAGGATGTAAATCAGCAACCAACCACTTATCAACACTCCCTTCTAAATGTTCTGACAAAAAAACTACTAAAAAAGGTGTTACAAGATCATTTATTCCCTGCATGTATCCACTTGCAGGATGTCGAATCGCCCTGAAATTATGCATAACTAACTACATTAAGGATCTACATATACTTGAGAAACACATTGTTAAGGATCGGGATCCGTACAAGTACAAAATAATCCAACCATGTATAGAGTATTCTTTCCAGGGATTTCTGGACTTCTACTTGTTGGAAAAAAGTAACTTCAGGCACAGTTCTGGGACAATCAACAGCAATCTGTAATAGAAAGAAAAGTAAATGAAATTCTATTATATAAGCAATATAAGTAGTGGGTGACATAAAGTAACAGGATCTACCATACCTGTCTAAGCATACTAATCTCTTCCTCAGTACGTTCATTATCTGAAACATCATAATACTGAGAAATGTAATTGAAATACTCGGTGCGCTTTCTTTTTAGAACACCCTCCCTTCGATCTGAATTAGTAGGTGCATATCCCTGTTGTCAGTTTGTATTTATATTTAACACATATAACAATAGTTCAGGAATATGTGCTGTAATAGAATCAGTTAATCAGTAAAGTTAGAGGTAGTTCGGCTATTTTACATTTATCTCAGTAATCAGGTTTTTATTGCAGCTCCTTACATTTCCAAATCTTCCAATTTTAACCCAAAATAATCAAAACCACAAATATAGAATCAGCCATTTAAGAAACAGTGACTAGAAAGTGATGTTTACCAGAAGAAGCCTCCACACGTTAGGGCGTATGTAAGATGGCACACCACTCCAGGCTAACTCACGCAACTTGTCTACAAGATCATAGTTGGTAAAAGTTAGTTTTACACCTCCCCAAAAAATAGACAAAGATTATAAACTTAATACGATACCAAAAAAACAAAGAAAGAAAAAGGAAAACTCATTATAGTAATGTATGAGTGGACTGCAATCAACAGACAACAGCATCCGTAGTAGTGATTAATAGGTCATTCTAACTTTGAAACTTTCTAACAAAGGAAATATATAATCTCATGGGACATCTCAAAAATGAAAGTACCGCAATAGTCATGGGATTGACAGAGCATTATATATAATAACACATGGTATACTTTTTAATTAAACATTTTATCCATCTATTTCTTATTTAAGGAAACTAAGAAACCATTCTTTATGGCGATTTCATCATTTGATGAACTACTCATGAAAGTAGTGAATGACATATTTCTCAAAATTATTATTATGATGGTAGCATTCTTGCTGAGTAAACATATAAAATAATTCATTTATTGGGTATGTAATATTGTTCAAACATATATCCAGGAAACTACAACTCTAATCAGCTTATAGTTTGAGCTTTGGATTGCAGTAGTTTCAAAGGAATGCACTTGTGTTTTCCTCTTTTATACTATCTAAATTGATTATGGAGATGTTTGATGTGCATTTGTGTTGATGTCATACAAAATTATCAAGATTTTAAAAACAATTAAATGAAACATGTTACAGGCAATAGTGTTAGGATGTGCTTGAGTGCTTCTACAACTTAAGGTTGTAATGATCACTTCGATTGGACTCAAGTGTTTGAAAAATTCTAATTAATTAAAGAAGTAATAGACAAAATAGACGATAGATAAGTAATTCTACTCTACCCTTTGACAGTCAAATTTATAGCAGCTAGTATCTAAATGACAACTTGAGCCCTAAAAATAATCATAGATCATAAGTAAAAGTAGCTAAGTAGGTTACTCAGACTAAACTTAATTCTGTGAATTCAGTAATCACTTTCAGAGTAGTTTAAAAATTAAAAGCATACCTAAGATGAGAGTTACGTCACTCAACACTTTTGTGAACTTCATTAGCTTAGCAGTGTCCATAGCTCTGGGGCTTATGCCAAACCTCGGAACCCCCTCAGGGGTATTATCGGGGACTACCGTTAATGATTTAAACTGATTTGCAATGGCACTAGAATCTGGTTTACTTTTATCAACTTGATCCTACACAAACACAAAAGTTTAAGGTTGTGGTTGGCAAGTATGCATATATCTATCCTACGACTTTGATTGTATTTATCAAAGCTACCTCAGTTGTATCATTACTTTGTTTACTTGACCCCTCATCATTTTCTGATGGACTACGATCAATGCTAGGAGAATGTAAAAATGTAACATCCATTGGATCTGATCTTGTTATCAACACTTTTCCAGGCAAACTGCGACCCTTTAATGACCTATGGAGACAAACAAGCCACATATCAATAGACCCAATTCAATCATGGGATAGACAAAAACATGAAATCACATACATTTGAGTAAAGCTATATCCTAACTACTGAAAAAATAAATCCTATGAGCAAAAATGTCCATCCAATAAAATAGTCCATGAGTTCGAGTTCACTATACTCAAGCTGGTTTAATATCCCAGAACATTTAAGATTTGCCATATGGGTTATTTAGTTCCTTAAAATCATATAAACCATCTCCAAGGAGGCCTAGTGGCAAGGTTTCCTGAAGGTCTCTCCAAATAAGACCGGGGTTCAAACCTCATTGGATAAACATCTTGGGATGGCCAGAGAAAAAGTCTAGAAAATGGCCACAGGAATACCAGTTAGGCCGCGTACATCAAGCCAAAGGCTCAACTTTTCCAGGGTAGCCTGAACACGGATTTCTCTCCATTAATCCATTTCTTTGACATATGGGTTATTTCCATTTGGTTTAGGTCCATTTTGGTTATTATTGCTCCTCTCCTTGGCTCTAAGAAAACCAAAATTCCTAGTGTGTCAAAAAAAAAGGAACATAAACAAGTTAAGTTACCCATCAAACATAAACAGGAATAGAGGATTGTTTTTCATTTTATGGCAAACATAAACCATGAAAACCCTAATTTCACAGCATAAGATTCAAGAACGCATCTCACATGTTGACTTTGTAATAAGTTAAGAAGTATGAAAATTTACAAAAGTTAGAATCTGTGTATATGAGAAATATATATATATACCCTTGTACATTGCTCAGAGTTTGATTGAATCTTGAATCATCAAAGGTTATCACTTGCTTCGGATCTTGGGTTCTCAAATTACTAATATTGTCCATGGTTTTGGTTTTTGGTCTGGTCGTGTGTTGTCAATGGATCCTGTCTTAACTCATCTGAAACACCAAGATGCACCCAATTGACTCGCTGCACTCGCATGGTCTGTCAAGTGAAATTTCAAATTTTACCCCTTTATGTTTGAACTTCTTGTTATAACTCTCCTTAACATACTAATTCACTATTGGGAGTTGAGCGTTCTACCGCGTCAGTCACGTCCGGAACGCCTCCGGAACGCCGGGCACACCGCCCCGGGCGGCATTCCCCCGGTCAAAAGTGGTCAAAGTCTCATTTGAGACAGGGGACAAACAATTTGGGGAGATGGGCGTCAGTTACTTTTCCTCTGCAATGTCCAAAAGATTCCCCACTTCACGTTACTTTTCCTTTTAATATTATTATACAATAAAGATTTTTTTAATTAATAGTATAAAATATAATAAATAGTGGGTCCTTTAAGGGCTTCCTTTGGATACCCCACTCCAGCCAAAATCAAGAGACGCCCCCTCTGCTGACTAAGCGCCAACAATCAGGAGATGACCTCACGAGGGCTTCCATCAGGAGCCCTCACTCCTGATAGTCTAAGTGTCCAATTACATTACCACATAACGAGACACCAACAAATAAAAGTTTTATAAAGAAATTTATTAGGATTTATATTTTAAGTGTCGTATTGAATTATATGATAATAGGATCTTAAACACTCATCTATCTTATTAAATAGTTTTTAGGATATGAGTTTAATAGCGTATATTATAATAGGACCTCAAACTCTGTTCTATTAAATAGTTTTTGAGGACATTAATTAATTTAGTAATATCCATAAAAAAAAAGTCCTAAAGCTTTGTTTAATAAAAAAGATAAATATTATATTATATAATCATAATGATTTTTAATATGGGGATAACTTATATGATGTTAACAGTATATAGTTCGGTGATGTTTGTGAATGTTTGTGAGGGGAAACATTAAATTCAGGGGGCCCCTTTTATCATTAAAATATTTATGTGTTTGCAGCATATATAATGTTAACAGCATATAACATTTTCCCTTTTAATATTTGAAAGAAATTTTAACTTACAAAATCTTTGTCTTCAAATGTTTTGTAAACTTTGAAAGGAAAATTTTTTTTGAGCTCGCTGCCTCGCTGTGTCCCGCCATTCACCAATTTTCCATTTCCCTCTCTTACTTTCGCTCTTTATTTTCATTCCCAGAATTTTAGGGCTCACCTAACAAAAGAATTGTCATCTCTTATTTCAAAATCAAGAGCCCTTACCCATTCTCTTTTCATCATGAATCTCATATTACTGATTGTAAAGAGATTTGCAACAATTTATAGAAAACGCTAGCAGATTTAAAGTTCAATTTCCCAATTTGATTTACACCTATGAACTTTATAATCTATAGAAATTGGCAAATTGCTGATGTAGATTAAATGTAAGCTATCCTTTGAAGATTTTCGGTTCTTCATATTGGTTGGTGAAGGTAATTTTCTTTTACTGTATACGCCTTTTAAGATGTTGAAAGCAATATTGGTAGTTTGCTACAGAAAGTAATATTTATAATTTTTTCTTTTATATCTAATTTGGAACATCTGGGAAAGGGTTTTGACATTTTGTGTAAATGGCGGTTTGTTGTTGCATTTGCAATATATAATTTGAATTTTGATTTAACATTTTTATATTTTTTTGTTAAGCCACAAACATGATAGTATTTATTAGGACTAGGAATCTAATATTGTATGTATAGTTTGTATATATGCTTTTCATCAATTTCATATTCTCCATCCAAAAGTATGCTAATAACCATTTTAAATGTGGATTTAAGACTGAAACAAGTATGGACAGAGCGGATTTAAGGAGGTAGTGCTAAAACAATTGTGGATTTAAGACTAGAACAAGTGTGGATTTAAGACTGAAACAAGTGTATAGTGGTAGACTGCTACTTTTGTGTCAAGACTTAATAGAGCGGTAAGATTGGAGTTCATCAGTTCAAGATATCCTCAAGGCTTTCATTGCTATGTTTCTTAATGTTATGCCATGGTAATATCTATGTAAGAAAGTCCTAACTTGGAGAACACAAACTATATCTGAGCTAAAATCCCGCCCTGCAACAGAGTTGAAAAATTAATGGGGAGATTGTGACTGATTTTACGTTGTGTGGATAAGTGGCGGTTCATAGAAAGTTCCAAACACAGCTCCTTGAGCCAACAAGAAAGCTACGAGATAAAAAGATTATCATTATATTTATCACACTATCATAACAATAATAATAATAATACGAGGCTTATGAATTAATCTTTTCTCACCTAGACCTCAACCATATGCATCTTCTTCCATTATCCCCAAACCGCATTTGTTTGTCCTATTTCCCTGCTACTGGATAAAGAAACCCCATCCACACCGGTTCCCAATCTCGACGCCCTCCATTAAACCTGACACTTACTTTTCCAGCGCACCAATTTTCTCTACAGGGACATACACTGAAATTGGAGGTTGGTAACTTTTATTTCACTCTAAGTAACTGATACGAAAGCTTTAGGTATCACTAATAAGTAATAACTGATACAGGGACATAACAGTTTAACGAATAATGTATATAGTTGTTTCAGATTGCAAGCTTGTAGTAATATATGTAACATATTCCTCCAGGTCTGTTCTTGTTTTCAACTACAAACAATGATAGAAATACAAGATATATATAGAATAAAAGGGTCGTCCTGTTTGTGCCTTCCGGGCCTATTTCAAAGCCGAATTCAGAATGCTATTAGTTAAACTTAAAACTTTACTGGACCATGTAGTATGCAATTTAATCTGAGAGTTAATACAATTCAGTGGCTACAGCCGTGTTATGTCGTGAAGACTGAGTATACTCATACACTTCTGTTGATAGTCAATTCACTTACCTTTTCTTTCCTAAAGCCAGTGTCCTTTCATGCACACTTCCAGATAGCAAGTTTCCAGTGAGATAGATGAAATAATAAATTATGTTAACATATTAAAATTCTGAAAAAAATAGATAAAAGTTTAATTAACAAAATAATTTCTGGAAAATTAAATAGAAATTTAATTAAAAAAAACTGAAATTAGCTAAGTAATATATATATATATATATATATATACTAGCTAATCAACCCGGGTTTAACCCGGGTTATCTAATAAAAGTTGTGCACACAAAAAATAGATATAGGGACTACAACGAATGCCAAAAATACAACAAGTCTGCAAATAGTAGGTGTGAAACTTGAACAATAAAATAAATTTGAAAAATAGATATAGACTAACATTCAAGCTGCCTCTAACCTATTCACTTGCTACATATAAACAAAAATTAAATCAGACCAGAAATACTTGAATGCCTTTATTTTAATATCCTCCACCTGCAAAATTGCCTAATGTGGCATCTACCTGCCATCATCAGTTGATATCTTTACAAAACAATGATGTGACATACATATTACCACAATGTGTATTTGTCGTAGTTTTTAACAAAAAGAAAGAACAAACTTCCTGATGCAGTAACCCGCAAATCTGAAAGGACGTTTCCGTTAATGTTATTACTTGAAAATTTGCTGCATAAAAATTCTCAAGATTTTAGGCTTCATTAACATGCTTTTGGTTAAACCAATAACCGAATATAACAATGACATGAACCAAGTATTATCACTTCTACAACCATACAAATCCTCAAATTTATATATAAGAAAATGACCCATTAATTATAACATACACATTAAATACACAATTTAAAAAGTGAGCCATTACACACCCATTTTGCAGCCTCTATAAAATAGGGATAAAAGAGCAAATACGATTAATTGTTGTTAGTACCTGTCGGCATGTCGTAAGGTGTTAAGCGTATGTCATAAAGATCCAGCATTTGGTGAAATGTAAGATATCAAAACTGTTAGAGTTTCCAACAAACGAATTCCTTGAAACGGAATATGACCCTGGTCATAATCAACTGCTATTATGCATTCCTTCAAGGCAAGCAACCTTTTATAAATTTCAGCACCATCCATTCTGCATTACATATTTCATATTGAAAGTAATATGTTATATATTTAAAATCAACAGGTACAAAACAAAAATAAATATATAATGGCCTTTAAGGTAAATGTTTAAGATTAAATGGCCTTAAAAAATATTAAACGGCAATATATAATGGCCGTTTAATATTTACAACTTTTAAGGTAAATGTTTAAGGCAAATGTAATTTGAAATATATAATGGTTCAAACTTAAACAATGAAAACATGTTTGTAGTTTGTGTACTTCAAACTCTAAATGGGCATGTGTATACCTGTGTCTCGAGTGATTTTAACAGGTGGGAATGCAAATCTTGCAACTTGACTTTCAATCTCAGCCTGTATTCGGTCCATCTTTTTCTGCATCAATAACAAAAAAGTTAAGATTGAACATAAACATGTATCATAAAAGTTGACAAAGTTGCTTGTATGTAAATATTTACCTGACCAATACCATAGCCGCTAGCTGAAGTTTACTGATAAATACCCAAGCTTGATTAGGTTTTCTAATGACTAATGAGATTCAAATAAACAAAACAACTTATATTAGGTTTTCTTTTGATTCGTACTAACGAAAAGAAAGAAACCAACTTTTTGGGGGTTTATTTTTTCAACTATAGTTCAACCTCGACTCTTCTCTTCCAACATTAAGAGTCCAACAGCTACGTTTCTACTTTATGTAATTCCAGTCAAGAACGTATACATTTGAAGAAAATCAAGACACCGGGATAGGAAATAGTAATTAAATCAACTCAATTGTATAGTTTGCAAATTTAAATCCCATTTAAACAACACCATTGAAATGCATTTCTTTGTGCCATCAACTACTAAAAAGATTACATTTTACAATTTAGAAAAATACAGAGCATTGTATACAGATTTGCAAGTTTTAAACAGCTACACAATGTCAATTGCAAACACTTTCAATAATTCCGCACTACATGACATGTGTAAAAGTATATGAAATTCCCAACTTTGTCTACAACATGATACTAATTAAAACTCTAAAAGATGTCTTCTAGCACAAAAAAATAAAACCACAAACCACATATATAAAAAAAAATCAATCATTATATCAAACTTTCGTACAATAAAGGGTTTTAGTAATAATTACCCAAATAATTGGCAGCAAAAGAAGGATAGCAATGTTGTTCGACCCCAATAACTTTTGTACAAAAAGGGGTTTTTTATTTGAGGGATTCGTTGAATAAAGATTGCATTGAAAAAGAAGAGTGAATTCGATTGGTTTCAAAAGACTAAGAATAAAAGAAGGCTGATGAACTTTTGGATGTTTGTTTTAGATTTAGGGTTGGTGAAACTATTTTGAGGAAAAACGAGAGATGACATCAGTGTTTCTAGAGCATAGTCAAGGAAAGAGGTCCGGCGAGATCAAAGAAGAAGATAAGAGGTTCAATAATATTAAAAAGAAAAAGAAGAGAAGAAGACGGTGGGATTTTGGGGGAGGGATATATGAGATGAGAGTGGGTTTCAAAAAATTTGGAAAAAATTTATGGAGGGGATTTCAATTTTTTAGGATTACGTATGGAGGGATTTCAATTTTTTAGAACAAAAATTGTGTAGGCTGTCAATATATGGTGGGCCGGGATATATATATATATATATATATTATTATTTTTTTATAATACTAATTCAATTAATATTTTATATATAATAGTTATTATATTTGTTATTTATTAAAAATTTTATTTGTAAAAGCAAATAATATTTGTCATTTAATTATATTTGTTAAATGAGGTTTAATTTATTTTTTCTCGAACATTTATTTGGGCTTATTGGGTCAAACATGTTCACCATTTGTATGAAAAGGGTCAAATGAGCCGTGTGTGTTCGTCTTTCACTCGAATGGGCCTATTGGTCCTTAAACATCGATTGTATGTATGTATGATTGACAAGTATAAATGTGTATATAACATGTATGTATATATGTTTGTAAGTTTCTCTTAGCTTTCAAAAGCTTTATTTATAGTGTTCATCATTTACAGTACCTCTAATCAGATTTTGTGAATCTGATCCTATCAACTACAATATAGATTCACAAGATAATGTTTCCACTCACACTGATATGGAACCAACTCCAAATCTGATCACCACTATTTACATATTGTATTTATTTTTTCAAAAGCTTCATTACATATCATTCGTTTGGGCTTATTAGACCAAACATGTTCATCATTTGTACATATCTATGTTTGTATATATATGGATGATATATGTCTTAGCTTTCATAAGATTCATTTCTAGTGTTCGTCTAATCATTGGGCCTAAATGAGCCCAATATGCTTTTCAATCATTCGTTTGGCCCTAACGGGCTTAATATGTATATAACTCGTGTATTTGGGCCTATTAGACCAAATATGTTTATCATTTGTATAGATGTGTCAAATGGGTCGCGTGTGTCCGTCTTTCACTCGAATGGGCCTATTGGGCCTTAAACCTCGTTTGTTGTCTCATGCGTATATATCTATGCATGTATATATGGATGTATATCTCTCTTAGTGTGACAACCGTCACGAATCGTACGTTTTGATATGTCTGTTTATTCGTCTTTTAATCGTGGATTGTGATCTGTAGTCTGTCGTGACTTGTTCTGTCGTTAGAACTGTGTTGTGTACGTTTTTGCGAGTGTTGATCTTCGTAAATTCGTGTGGATTTTTAG
>JAOEHQ010011554.1:0-16223 GCA_025447715.1 Asclepias incarnata
CATAGTTCTCACCCTTATTTTTGGTTCTCACTTGATCACTTCACTATATATATATATATATATATATATATATATATTTGTTTTCATTTGATTTTTGGGTTTTTTTAACATTATGTGTCTTTGTGATTTTTGGTAGTAAACATATCTACGATTGTGTGTTTGTGATATTGTTCTTAAACAAAATCAGATACCTGCAATAATGGGCAACCACGATAATTAAGGCCTCGTAGCGTGAGGCTTGTACCCCCTAATTATATACTATATTAAAAGAAATCTATGTGAATAGTATTTATTTTATCTTTACATGCAATATTAACATAAATATAAAATTTGTCAAACTAAAAACATTACATGTGTTGGATGGGTTGGTCTTTATGTCCTCCTTTGGTTTCTAAGGACCCGAGTTCAACACTCACCACCCCAAACTTTTTGTTCTCTTTTTTTTTCCACTCCTTTTGTTTTTTTATTTTTAAAAAATTATCTTTTTGCCCCCTCCTTTTTATTTTTAGTTTACAACCCTCTCTTGCTTCTTTCTTTTTTCTTTATTAGCCACTCAAGTTTTAAACTTATATTTGTAATTTTTTTTTTATTTTTTTATCATTTTGTTCTTTAAACATTTGTGTTTTACTTATAACTTTTGTTGTTTTTTTTCTTTGGTGTTTTGTATTTTACCATTTCTCCACCTCCTTTTAACATTTTGTTTTTTGTACCTTTTTTTTTTTTTTACCAATTTGGTTTTTTGTAACATATATTTTGTAAGTTTTTAAGTACCCTTTATAACTTTTGTATTTGTTTTTTTATAACATTTTGCTTCTTTAACATATATTTTGTAACTTTTTGGTATTTTTATAACTTTTGAATTTAGCTTTTTTAAACATATATTTTGTAACTTTATGTTTTTTATAAGGCTTGTAACATTTTCGTTTTTTTAATATTTTTGGTTCGCATATATCTATTTGAATTTTTTTTATACTTTTTTTGTAGTATTTCCCTTAAAAACGAAAACGGCTACCCGAGGCAAAAAGAAAATAGTTACCCGTGACAACGCGTGGGTAAATATTATATATTCATTTTGTATTTTTTGTTTTTAACATTTACTTTTTTTTATACCTTTTTTACCTTTGGTTTTTGTACTTTTGGTTTGAACCCGAACTTGTAAAAATTTTAAAGATAGTATTGAAAAGGGTTATAGCACCTTTACTATTATCTATATATACTAAATTACCATTTCATATGCCTAAATACATATTCTTACCATGAACCAACTTCTTATACGCCAAAAACATACCGCTAAATACCACAACACGTTTCAAACACCGATGCCGCCCTGTGAACTTCCTAGTTATTATTATTGTTCATAGTATATACTAACACTATAATAAAAAATTTAATAGGCCTCATTATCACACCATATCATACACAACCCAAATAATAAACAAATTATTACCAATAATCATTAATAAGCAATATTAATTTAGGTTTCAAAATAGTTTTGTTTTACTCAACTTTTATATATATATATATATATATCACAAATAATTACTAGTTTGATACACAAATAATGATGAGAAATTAGAGAGGGTTACATCTCGAGAGATACAATATAGAATTGAGTTAATTTCATTATATACCACTAAGGTAGGTCATATTATCAAGTTTCACCCCTCTTGGTTTTTTTATATCATTACATGAGGTAAGGTGACTTTTTTGCTTAGAGTGGATTAGAGTTGCCGGCGGCCAAGCAAAAAGGATGCGTTTGTTTCCACATTTATCACCGGAAGGGGGGGGGGGGGGATATCCACCACTCCAGCAAAGAGTCAGCTCCGACCACAACTCCTCTGGCGAATAGTCAGCTCCGACCACCATTATTAGTGTATAACTAATCAGAATTGAATGTTTGGTTCTTTTCAATGGTTTGATTTTCATGGTTTGTGGGTTTAATTTAGAATTAGTTTGTTGGATTGATTTTGTATCTATGTATATTTGACATGTTTTTTGGATTTGGATATCAACCATGGGTATAAATATTGATCTGGGTATGAATGTGGTTGGAGCAACAATCGAATGGTCATCACTTTCTTTCTTTCTTTATTTTTTGAGATGTTTTTTTGTGTGTGTGATTTTAAGAAAAAAAGATAATAATAAGATCTGGGTATGGAAGGAAATAAAGAACTTTTGTTGTTTTATCAGTAAAACCCTAATTTTATGTGATGAGGAAGAAAGGTAATTTTGGGGGAAAGACGTTTTGATTTTTATGTTTGAAATGGGTGGGTAAAACGTGTTATAAGAATAAAGTTAGATCGGAATGGACAGAAATGCCCTCACGTGGTATACCACGTGAGGGGGTTAACGGAGGGCAACAAACGTCCGTTAGGACGAGGGGTATGTAATGAAGTAAAAAGTCATTTTAAGAGTATGTAATGATACAAAAAAAAAAAAATAAGAGAGGTAAAACTTGATAATATTACATAACCCATGGGTATGTAATGAAATTAATTTGACACTTGATTTTGGACTTTATGATATAATTCATTCTTAAATGAAAAGTTGAAAACTTTCCCGCTATTCCAAATCCCCTCTTTTATGTCCTTCACTATCCCTAATCCAAAAATCCCCAAATCCTGAAAACCCTAAATCCTATCACTGTCAAAATGTCATCATCACAGATTCCAATTCACGACAACAATTCAAACACGAAATCAGAAGAAGGAACAACAATGGCATTCGACAAAAAACGGGCACGTCGAGTGAGCTTCGCCGAAAACACATTGGTTTACACTTTTAATCGAGATGAAGATTCCGGAACCCCGAACAAACCTCTACCCAATTCACCACCAAGTGATTCTCCTTTTAACCAACCCAACCGGATGCTTTGGAATGATAATGAGAATGAGAATGATAATGATGAGGTGGATGATCCAGGTCCGGGTTCGCAGAGTCCCTTTCTGCGGTTTGTTGGATCGTCTCCGTCTTCCGGTGGAAGTACTATTGGTTCTGCTACCTCAAATGATGGTAAATATATAATATATAGTTCAATATAGAAATATTTACTCTTTGTTTGAATGTCCCTAAAGGAAATTGCACTAGTTAGTATTGTCAGTAGGGCTGCCAGAGAGCCGGCTAAGCTTGATCTCGGCTCGATAGATTAATGAACATTCATGATGTTGACTTGAGCTCAGCTCAAGGGGGAGTCGTGATCGGGTTGAATCTATATCTAAAAGTAACATTTGATGACTAGACTTAGTTGAAGTATGTATTAGTATAACAACTATTTTCATTAATAAATTAGAATTTTGAAAAGGCTTGACCACAGGTCAAAACTCAATCGGGATAAGTTTAAATATAGTATGTTGAAAAAAAAGTTAATTTGCATTTTAAATTTATATGCATGTACACTTACATATTCCACAAGGCTTGAAAAGCTTTAGCCTAGCGGCCGAGCCCTTGACTCATTGTATATTTTGAGCTCCATTTTTTATGCTTGAAATTGAACTCAATAAAAGGTTGAACTGAATGAGCTCAAACTTGAGTTAGTTAGTTAAAGCTCGACTCTTTATATGCAAGAATATTAGTTGTTAACTGAAAGTCGTGATAACATGGAAGTCGTAAGCTTTTGACCAGCAATGAAGTTTGATTCTGAGTAAGTCGGAACATCACTAGAGTATAAAAACTGCAGTAGGTAACTATCAGGGTACCATCAGAATAAGTATATTATTAACCATCAGCTTTATTTTGGTTTATGTTGATATATATTAATAGTTTTTCATAAGATTAAAAGTTACCTTGTAAAGAATTTTCATATTTTTGAGCTTTTCATGTTATTGTTGTTATTAGAGTATGAGCCTGTGATAAAATCACTGCTCACTGAATCACTGCTAGTAGTTTCTGTGTTTTGGAATCTCAAGAAAATGGAATCATCAGCCTGAATGGTGCCATATTGAAAAAGAGTACTTGAATTTGATGCGGGGCAACATAAAAAGCTTAGTGTTGCTTGAAAATTGATAATAGTTTAATGATATTCTCTGCTCCATAGAAGTTGTAATATCTAGTGTAAGTTTTAATGCGTGGTCTAATCATTTTCTATTTGCAGAAGATAATTTTTTTGGTCCAGTATCGACAAGTTTCATTAGACGAGATTTACTGGACTCTGAAGTTTCAGACGGGAATCATGATCAGACTATGGATTCAACAGCCTTTTCAATGCATTTCCGTAACCTTGCTAGGGCGGAATCAGAAGTGGAATTGAAAACCTCAACAGGGGTTAACCTTTCCTATGATGAGAAAACCCCATCTCATGATTCCATTCCCACTAATACAGGAACTTTAATGCAAATGACCGTAGTTAAGCACCCCAATAATCAACCTTCTCTTTCTTCCTCTAAGTTAAGTTCTAGTTCAGAGTCCAATGATATGAGTATTGTTGGAGAATATCATAATAAGTACAACTATGGGGAACTATCTCCTACACTGGATGCACTCTTGGCAGAAGGTAGTAAGGATTCACATGTGATCATCCCTTCTCATGTTTCTATCCTCAAATCACCGAGAAATGCCGAGGCAACAAAAGAAAATGGGACTAACTTCATGGATTTTAGTTCTGATGAAGCTAATCATCCACAAAGGATTATTGCTCATGAGATGGTCAATGAAGTTGCTTCTTTTAAGCATAATGAGTTTGGTGTGGTCAATGATGGATCAAAAGTTTCTCCCTCTAAGCAGATAGGAGTAGGTGTCTCATCTGATGCGTCTGATATTGAGATCTCTAAACATGTGTCTCCTAGTTTATCTATTATGGTAAGGACACACAATTAGTGACATATAAAATGCATCTTTTCCCTGTTCTGCTTATTTATTTCTATATTTAAGTTTGTGGCATACGCTCTTTTATAAAGATACATGCCAAAATGACGTGTACAATGGGGGGTAAACGTGGCTGGATGATGCATCCCTGCCTCATTCGTGTCTCAGATATTATATGTCCAGCTTTCCTTATTTACATACGGGTTCTGTTGAATTGCTCCATTGTCTTCATTTTCCCTAACTTACATATTAAATTACTTTTTAGAATGTTTGTTTATGTAAATGGGGTATAGGATCCCAATTGAAGTTTTAGTTTTTGAGATCAGAATGGGAATTGCGCTTTATATTAGCCTAGTGGTCATCTGGTTGGTTTCTCATGCTATGCTCACTTTTTCAGATTAAATCTGCATTACTAATGTGTTATGCTTTTTATATTTCTATTTGACTCTTGTATTGTATCTGAATATTGTAGCATATGTGGCAATATCTTAGTACTTTCTACCTATAAATTATTTTCCTCTTAGAATGCATGGGTAAGAACAATATAAAATTGTAGTTCAATTTTTTGCCCCCTTAATATATTTTAGTTTATTTCTAAAGTTTTCATTCATTGTAGGTTACTCCAAATGCTAATAACAAGGAGACTATCAAAGATGCGTTTCAGACAAAGTCAATTTTGGACTTTTCGGCTTACAGCCAAGGCAATCCCAATCCTAATTCTAATCCTATTATAGGGATAGAACATAAATTCCCATCTAAATCACCACTGATGACTCCTCTTAATAATCATTCAAGTGTTCTTGTAAGAGCTGAAAATCCAAAATATGGTTGGAGTGTTCCATTTATGCAGAAAAGCATTTCTAAACTCAATATGCTTGAGGCTTCTCCCTTTTCTGCGGCCTTGAATGCTAAACTTGAAGATTCAACCTCTAAGATGACTCCATCAAATACTTTGCTAGTAAAAAACTACAAAGCTTCCCTACCCAATTCTCTGAATGGCAAGGGTCAATTATCATCTGCTGTTCATAGGAAGAGAGGTTTAGCAAGCTCAACAAACATGGATGATACTAGGTCGGGGAAACCAGTTATCCAGAGTTTTGTCAAAGTTGCGTCACCTTTGCTGATACCACCTGAAAGCACAGAGTCTGGTGAAAAGTCCCAAACAGATCTCTTGTCGTTGGCAGATAAAAACAAATTTGGTTCTTCTCAAAATGTTGTTTATTTTCCACAAAAAAAGTTAAAGACTGGAAATGCATCACAATTCACAAGCAGTCCTTTGAAAAATGCAAAGCAGTTCCGTGAGCATAATGAGCCGGGTCACTCTGCAGGGTCTGGGGAAAATGCTGATAAGACTGATGCCATGTACATTGAGAGGATAGAAAAATCTAGTCTAGTGTCCACTGAAGAAGAAATTGTGGATGTTAGAGACGTCCATTATAACTCAGAAACGATGGAGAACTTCACAACCTCATTGAAGGATGAGAGCCATGAGAAGTTTCAAACTAACTTTTTGGGGACTGACATTGCTCCGGGAGAGACCAAAAGAGCTTCCCCGGTTTTGTATGACAGGACAGATAAACAATCTTGTCAGAAGGTCAGTGCACATTCTTTTGTTTTTTTTTTTAATCAAGGACTCTCACAAACATTTAAAACTTCAGCAAATTATATGCATCATGCACCCTTGCATCCTATCATTCCATGTGGTATTTTATACCTTTTAAATTTTAATCAACTGCCATACTCAAATTCTACTCTGTGAACAGTTTGAAAGTGGTTAGTCTGTAATATATATTATCTGATGACAACCACATGATATATACTATTTTGAATTTAATTTGACTCTTGTATATGGTGTTCAGAATTTGCATGATGAGTTTTGTCAAAGTCCATCAAATAAACATCAGCACAAAACGCTGCATGATGGCAACGCTCATTTCTTGGTTGAGGAAAATGTATTGTCTTCCAGTCTTCATCGTTCATTGAATGGAGATGTAGTATATGAGAGGGAAAGAAAGGCTGAAGATGTCATGGTTGAGATTACTGCTATAACTCAGAGGGGCCCAAATATTTCAAAAGACCTTGTCAGTTCTGAACTCTCAAGTGAGAACACAGTACCAATGATTGGACACAATTATAAACATCCAACTGAGGTATGTTGTTATTGGTTTAATATCATTTTATGCTTGTGTAAGTGGGGAAACCCACCTTAAATAATGGAAGGATGTTTTGGTCTGAGTTTGTCTTTATTTGTGTTTCTATTATGCAGATAATTGCAACGCTCTCTAAAGAAACAAAAGAACTTTTACCTCAATCAGTTGATAAGCTCAATTTGCATGGAGTATGCTTCTTTATCCTCATATAATCTCTTAATGCTGAGCTATCATATCGATACTTGTTGATAGACACTTTGTTTATGCAGATTGATCGACTGGCAGGCATTATGGATCAACTTCTAAGGTCAAAAACCTATCAGCTTCTTTCTGATGGAATTCAATCTCAGGTTAACACTCGATTATCAGATTTGCAACTTCATTTTTTACCTGCTTAGACTGAGATTAGATTTTGTACATACAGAAAAGCGTTGATGTCAATAACTGTATTCCACACAAAAGGTAACTTCACTGCTACCAGTGTGACGTTGAGTTCCTTGCATGTGCTGAACTTTACTAATTTCTCTAACAAATGGAAATTGCAGAGCCGGAGAATTAAAGCTACTCTTGTGCAAGTTAGTACATGAGAAGGCAAAGTTGCAGCTACTGCATGTGAAGCGGGAGAAGTTACTGGTATTTATATCACTCATGTATCTGGCTTAAATGTCATTTTGCTCCTTTTTTTTAATCCGTTTAGTGTGTAGAGAAGGGGAAAACTACTTGCGAGTGCGTTATTGGAGTCTGAAGTACTATTAAAGTCAAATTTTCTATCACCACAATCTCCAGATGTTCATTGCGAGTCCTTGTCAGTAAACATGAAGGACCTTCAAGAGGTACCTATTTCACCTTCATCTTATGCTGAACATGCTATTTAATTGTTTGCAAATGTGGCTTTGATAAGCTAATTTGTCCCTACTATATATTCCTGAGCACCACTAGTATCGTATAGAACAGACTGAAATCTTCGTTTGAATACTCGTATTATGCAAAGTACACTGGACAACTGAAAGTCAGTTTCTTAATTATTATAGCGCTACTGAAATTTGCGGAGTTATTCTGAAATTGGCTTTTATAAAATTCAAATACTAGGGAGAAACTGATACATTGTGTGTTTTTGCAGAACAAAAAATATTGGGTATAAAACTTAACTTTTGCTTTTTTACATCAATATATATCCATCTTGTGCCATACAGTTACCTGTAAGGATTTTTAGGTGTTATCTTTCTGTTGCGAATGTTTTCTCTACTTTTGATAGTTATTAGTTGTTTAGAAACAAAGTGCCTAGCATAATTGTTCCAAAAAACAGGTCATGCTGCATTTTTTTTGTTTCTAAATGTTAGACTGGGCATCCAGGTTGTTAAAATTGGAGTTTATACTAATATATGAAGTAAAACCCCACCTCCAATTTTAAGATTAAATAACACCAATAGGAAAGTGCCACATCAACCCTTTTCCCAACCCAATAAAAAGTGACACATCACCACCTTCTTACACCCTCAGTTGCCAGCTGCTTTCGGTGCCGCCACCACCCCAAACTGTTGTTGCTGGAATGACTTTTTTTACTATAAGACACTGCTCTATTTATGTAAGTTTTTAAAGAATCATTGCTATAGGGTAGTTTATGTGCATTATTGCGAAAAGTTTTACTCATCTGGCTAAACCATGTTTTACCTTACATGCTGCTGCATCTTTGTCTTGTTATTTCTTTTATTTTGTTTTATGCGAACTTATATATTACTATAAACTGCAAGCTTTTTAAAAGAGGAAAAACAGGATTGGTTTTGCTTACCCTGTATGTGGCCTCTACAGAGCCAACTTGACAATGACAAAGTGATTTCATTGGGAAAGACCTTAGATCATATTGATACACGGATTGCAAAGTTGACCAAATCTTTTCACAAGTCATGTAAGATGAAAGGAGAACCCGGCTCTGATGACACTATTGCATTTGTTAATGATTATGTTACGAAGCGAGCGCGCTGCCAGATCATACGCAAAGATTTGCAGGTTATAAGTTTACTTAAGTTACTAGTGATGATATTATGTTAGATGATGCTGTAGTAAACTAAATTTTTGTTGATTCCACCTCCCCACTTCCAGCTTTGGACTGTAGGTAATCTCCAGAGTATGGATGGTTGCCGCAGTGTTGTTCTCAATTACCTTGACCTAATGACTCAAAGGTTCTTTGTGAAAACTTTTTTTTTTTTTTAATCTTATATCTTGTTTGATCCAATTTAAATATCCAATTTGATTTATGGAACTTACAGGTTAACAGTCAATGCTGGTCTAGACCCAAGCATTTCCATTTTGCATGAGTTAAATAATGTAAATATCAGCAAGGTAAAAGAGTTGTATATATTATTAACTAGATCATATAGTTCTCCTTGTTCATGTATGATATACCTGCATAATCATCTTTTTCATGTAGCTTTTCAAAGATATGGATGCTTGCACTGCATTTGGATTTGTCTTCAATGGAGGGACATCACAGAAGCACATTGGTGCTGCAATTTTGGCACAAGAAACTCAAGTGAGTATGCTGGTCATGCCAGAATGGGGCATATACATCAATACCCAACATAAAATCAACAAACAAATTAAATCACTTTCGTTATCCAGCCATTACGTGAACCAAATCTTTTGAGTCTTTGGGTTCTCAGGTTTTATAACGATGATTAGCATGAAGCTGATAGTTTAGCTCTCTTAAGTAACATGTACTTTAAGTTATGAAAAAGTTTTTCTTGTTCTGGGAACAAGTTGAAACATAAGCATATGGTTTGATTATGTTTCTGCAGGTGACTAGTTCTCTTTTCGGCAATCTGTTAGATGTGTTGGCGGAGATACAACAAGCAAAAACAGATCTAGAAAACCTGATTTCCACAAGATTTTACACACCCATAGGTAATGCATAGTTTACATATATGTTCTATCTTTAATGTGAAGCGGATAAAATCATAAAGTATATAGCTAAAAGGATAAAGGTCAATTGGGTGAAAGACACGTTTTTCTAATGTCTACAACCTTCTAAATTGTTTTATAAAGTTGGTAAAATTGTGTTTGTTGTATTAATGTAGTTTTTGTTATCATATTTATGCATTAATCATCTGCAAAAAGTTCTCGAAAAATCTTTACAGGTTAACCTAATCTGATCCATTTTGACCCGTTATATATGATCAATTACGCCACGTCTAAAGTTACTATTAATTAGCTCTAATTTCCATAAAATTATATGTTCTGTCCCCCAGCATTTCTTATTTATTTACTCTCCAGTTGTTAGCAAATTTCTCTGTAGACCACATTAGTATTGGAATCCAATTTTGTTATTATTTTGTTTTTGCAGCTGACCAACTTGACCTGAAGCTCTGTTTCTTTGATTTAAGATGCCACAAGAAAGCCACAGTGACTTTGGACGTTTCATGCTTGAGAAGGTGTATTACCTTTACTATTTTTTTTTGTTTGTCCGTAGAGTTGATGCTTAGTATTCATCCGTGTAACGTATGCTGGTTGAGCCATTTACATTCATTGCATTATTTAATGTCTGACCATGGTTAGTTAAACTTCAACAGGGGTATTTATCCATCAGAGGCTGTTCCATATCATATTGACATTCCAACCGACGAGCCACAAAGTTCTTTGTCAATCTCAGCTGGGACTGCATCAGCATTTCAAGATCTTGAATTGGGATATTTTAGAATTCAGCGGTTATGTACATACATTTCCAAGATAACCAGCCCACAAATCAGGTAAATGCTGTATTAACGAAAAGCTTGTATCGCATGTATAACAATCATTTTAACAAAAGTGATTATTTTCAAAAGTCTTCGCTTTTTTCTTAATGAAACATTAGTCTAGTCATGCATCCTTGTTTGATTGAACTTTCTTCATGAAATATTAGACCCTCTTTGGTCAAAAACATACAACGAGCAATGGTATAAGTTCGTAATAGGAGTAACAAAAAAGATAATAGATTATGACTTTTGGTCAAATAGTCAATGGATGGTTGGATACTACACAAATAGTCATAAATTCTCGTATAGATCTGACTTGGTACGACAATGAAAAATGCTAAACAAAATCGAAAATATTTTATTTCATTTCTGTTTTTTTACATTCCAAAAGAATACATATTACTCACTTTATTTTCATCCAATCATAAAAGATCATTGTGGTTGTATTGATAGAAATATAGCACTTTAAAAATGTGACAATAATTAAAGTACCTAATTTTCATATATCAAGATTATTTAGCAATAATATAATGTTCAAGTTAGCAATAAAAGGCAGTAGCCAAAAGATAGCTAGTTCTACTCTTGATGAACACATTGTAACATACTCCGCAGTTGTTATTGTAAAGGAACAAACAAGAACACTCGATAATCGAGTCTTTAGATATAGCCATCAAACAAATGTGTATAACATGTTTTCCTACTACTTAACTACTCAACGCAGCGAAATTTAGTTTCGAAATCCCGACCCAGATGCTAATTTTGGAACATGATATTATTAATTAGACCAATTAGTATGGTGCAATACAAGGACTAACAACCAATGTATTCATCACGCTTCTCCAAGATGCGGATCGTTGGTCTGCAGTCCAACAATGGTTTTGATATATTAATTGTCCCGAGAATTACTACGTTGGAATGCAATGAAATGATTCTATGCTGGGAATTCTTTTGCTATAAATCAACACATGGATTTCAGTGTTTTGATATATAAACATATATATATATTCACAGCTATTGATCTTTCTAGTAATCGTTTTGATGGAAAAATCCCACAATCACTCCAAAATCTTCAATTTCTTGAATCATTTAACCTGGTTACACAACACTCATATATCTATATCTATAATCTATAATATTATATAAAGCATTTCATCTCTCTCATTTCTCAAAAGATGATTTGATCTACCTAAAATGCTCCACATCCTTATTTACGATTATAAACATCTTTATTTGATATACCTATAATACGCTTATTAATTTACATTAGATACTCCTTAACTCTTCAAAGAACTACACTACCCCTTTACATCAATTACCTTTATATCAATTAGCTACATTACTCGCCGCCGTCGCCACCACCACCACCAGTCGCCGCCACCACCACCACTAGTCACCGCCACCATCACACCACCGTCACCACCTCCGTCGTCGCATTGCGCGGGCATCCATCTAGTTCCTGACAAAAGTTAGATACTTAGGGCGTATTTAGTTAGGGAAAATGTTTTCCAGTTTTCCATTTCTAGTTTTTTGGAAAATGGAGGGGGTTTTTCATTTCTAAAAAAACAAAAGAAAATTTTCCATAATCCAAAACTCATTAAAGGTACATAAATAATATAGAAGTAAATAACAAGCTCAGACCCAACCAGACACAGACACAGACCAAAATAAGGAAATTGACATATTAGAACTTACACAATCAAAAAGCGAAAAGATACCAAATTTAAGCTAACTATATAATATAAAACTGAACCAGATAATATAACAAAACCGAAAAGAGAAAAAGATAATATAATACCTTGAAGAACAGATACCCATCTTGAATTTGCTAGAATTTCTAGTTGAACTGCACCTCTATCAACAGGTTTAATCACAGTCAATGCAAAAGTCTTTAATGCTCTCAAACCAGTTTTGAACCAGTAATGAACACTCCCTGTAGAATGTTGAAACCGATCTCTGTAGAATGTTGAAACCGATCTGAAACTTCTCTTTGTGTATTGCCATGGCATAAAATCCGCAAAGTCATTGCCAAGCCCTTTTCTACACTAACATTCCTAGAATCTTGAAATAAACCTAATAACTTTAGTTTATCACACAAATTTAAAAACACATGTGGCTTCATCCTAAATAACTCATAACGTTGGATAGGATTCCCACACACTAGTACTCGCAAATATTCTTTTCCACCAAGAATAGAGGTCCTACAAGGCTTTTGGTCAATAAAGAGTTTGGTGTGCTTCTTTAGATACATAAATATCACCATGTCATTGTCAACGACATCTTCATTTGAGCTCGAGCTTCAACTTGATAAAACTGACATCATATTTGTTTTTCTGCATAAAACACAAAGTAATAAAATATAGTACTCAAACTACTTGTTACAATACAATACACAACACACAATCAAAAGTTATATGGGATAGATAATAGATAAAATAAAGTACCATACATCAAAAGGTTCACACATAGTCTCCAACAGAAACCAAAGATGCCTACCTAGTTGTTCATACATAGTCTTAAACAGAAACCAAAGATGCCTACATAGCTTTTAAGGTAAAAGTAAACATCTAAAGAACCAAAAGTAGTGGACAACTAGCATATTTAGTTATCCAAACTATCAAGCCAATTCTTTCCCCTATCTTCAGGCATTAACATAAAAATCTTCCTCTAAGTAACATCATGGAAGTGATTGAGTGCTTTGTTGTAAGAGTATTTGTTAACAGAAGGTGTTGCATTAACGACAAGCATGCAATCATCAACAGACAACTCCCCTCTCATGGAACTTGTAGCTTCCTTAAGGTTAGCTTTATATCTCCCGGCTTTTGCTAAATATTTCTCTTTCCTAGCAATCATAGATTGTGACCAATCATCCATGAAGGCATCCATCTTATCTTTCTCAGAAGACCGTTTTGCTCTACGCATACCCGATAGACCCTCAATATCCATATCTAACTTATGCTTTTTACTACCACTCGAATCACCCTCAGAATCACCAACCTCGATATCACCTAGATATTCTTCCTCGAGTCTATGTTCTTCTGGTGAAGTTATAGGAGCGCTGGTCGAAACATTATGAAAGTGCCCGAAACAGTAGATTTACTAGAGACTGTGCTCAGTAATGGATATATCTTGCAACCCTTTTTCCTAATACTTGAAAAAGCTTTCTTTTGGTGCAATTTATTACAATTAAATACTTAGTTCATCAAATAAGTGACACAACTAATTTTATTTAGGCCTAATAAAATGATACCTGAATGAACGTATTCCATACATCGTCGGGAGCAAACACCAAGCCGGTTTGAGAGTCCCATGTGACACCGGTTCTATTTATCAGTTCAGTGAATTTAGTATGGATAGCTCTCAGAAGATTGTATTTTGCTTTCAACTTTTCAGGACCATAACTCAATGCAAACATAAGGAAAAATTTTCATCCAATTCTTTCCAATAGGTTATTTTCAATGTTGGTGCCGAATTGGGGTCTTTCTTAACCTTCTCTGCTAAAAGGGCTAAAAAATACTTCACACAATCTTCGGTCCATTCCATGGAATCCCCACTATTTCCACTGTGTCCACCCATCTATATATATATATATATATATATATATATATCCCAAGTTTAAACATTACAAGATATTTATACTCATATACATGATCCTAAGAAGCCCACTACAACCCATATGACCTAAATCATACCAAACATTTTAGCTTTACAATAATGACAAAGTTACTTTTTCCGTCCACAACCTTTCCCCCAAATGAACTCTTTTATGAAAATACTTTCTATTTGATATACTTTTTAACTTTACAATAACGACAGAGTTACTTTTTCTGTACACACCCTTTCCCCAAACGAATTTATGTATATTTCACCAAAAATATGTATATAAAAATAAATACCTTTTATTATATGTAATGTAATCAAATTTATTATATAGTCACCCCCAATTTAATTGATCACTAATCAGAATTTACAGATATCATTACAATCATTTAGGGTATATTTGGCAAAACTAGCTGGTAGCTGGTGGCTGGTAGCTGATAGCTGGTGGCTGGTAGCTGGTAGCTGGTGGCTGTAGCTGAAAGCTGGTAGCTGAAGCTTTTTAGATATATTTAGGTGTTTGGCAAAGTAGCTGAAGCTTTTAATAAAAGTATAAAATGACAAAAATAGAGATAAATAAAAAAAATTAATATTAAACATAATAACACACACACATATATATATATATATATATATTACTCGTGTAAAATATATATAGGTATACAAAAGGGCAGTTGAGATTAAAATAAAATGAAATGTTGATCTCAATATATGTGTCACTTGTCTGTTAACTTCTGCAAAGGTTACAAACACCCATCACACCTTCTTTCATCCACATGACCCCTTTCCTCCCTCATTATCTTCTCTATTAAAGGAAATGGATGTAAATAGTTCCTTTTTTGTCTTCACATGTATTTTTAATATAAATAGAAAATATACAAAAGAATAACACAAATATGAGCTTGGTGCAGTGGTTGGCTATTTGGTTTCTATGGGGGAGGTCTCAGGTTCAACACTCTCCTCCCACATTTTTTGGTTGTTTTGTTTTCCTTATTTAATAGTTACATTTTAGCCCCTCCAAAGGTTACATATATAACCCTGAGTTTTTCTGTTATATTCAAATGATATATATAGTTATTTTCTTCTTTTTTTTTTTTTGGTTTTATCATATTCTTTTGGTTTTATTTTGTAATATTTTGTTTTATTATATATTCCTTTTGTATTTTTTTGTTAACATTTGTTTTTTTATACGTTTTTTTCATTTGCTTTTTGCATCCTTTTTGTGTTTTTTTTTCTTCATTTTTTTTGTTTTTATCCTATTTTTTGTTTCTCTTTTGTATTTTTTTTTAATTATATATTCTTTACCATTTTTTTTGTATACCTTTTCTACATTTGATTTTTGTATTTTTTGTTTGAACCCGGACGTGTGGCATTTTTTAAAGAACGTATAGAAAAGGGCGATAACACCTTTAATATTTCATATGCCAATAAACACGCATTCCTACCATGAACCAACTTTCTTACACGCCAAAAACATCTACCTAAATACCACAACACGCTTCAAATAATGACGTCGCCAAACGGGCGGCGAACTTCCTAGTTATTATAAACATAGATAGATTTATATTTCACAATGTGAAATAAACCAGCTTTTATGCATTAAATAAATATTAATTAAATGTTTATTATTTATATAACTTTTAACACTTCATAAAAGTTGTAAAAAAAAATATTTAAAACCACAACTATCTTTCTCTCTATTAAAAGAAGATATATTTTTTTCCAATTAATTAAATGGAAGTCAATTAACATATCCACATCATCTTAATTTTTTATTAATTGCATAAAGATCCTTAATATTTATCTTTTACACCCCTTAAATCTTTGATAATCTTAATATAACAACAAAACTACATTAAGTTTTTTTATATTTATTAAAACTCCATAAACCTTCTTCTTTTTCTATAAATTGCATCAAGGTTTTTAAAATTTATATTGTACATCTCTTACA
>JAOEHQ010011565.1:0-16219 GCA_025447715.1 Asclepias incarnata
CCGTTTAACCAAACCAAACCAAACCGGATTAATTGGTTTTGGTTGGTTTGGTTTGACATAACAATTTGGACGGATTGATTTGAAAAATCGTCAAACCGTTTATAATGGTTTGGTTAAAAATTTCAGCTAAAATCGGCCAAACCGGACCACGCACATCCCTAAATGTAACAAAATGATACTACTTATTCAAATTTCCTTTATATTTAGTAGACCAAGTTAATGAGGTATGAGTCAACAACATAAAATTGAATCGGATGAAACATATTTTAGCTTTGTGTACTTTGTTAGCTTTGCTATGTAATTTATCTTCATTAAGTAACGATTGGAGAAGAATCATAAGAGTTTCAAATTTAAGACCTTTGCGTTTTTTTTTATCTTTTGTTTAGAGTAACATACCAATAATTCAGTTAATGACAGCAATAAAGTCTTAGAAAGTTGAAAAATAAATTAAATTTTCTTTTTCATCTTAGAAGTAATGAACAATCCAGAAATGAAAATTTTCGTGATATAATTACACATCTCAATTGTAGTGTCGTTTTGGTCTCTAAAGCTTATAACTTCATTGCAACAAGTAATCTGAATCAAATGGATATTATCGTTTTACTTCTTTTTTTTTTTTTTCCAATTTCTTTTCATGTTGATAAATGCATATATTTAATTAGATTTTCGGTTTATTTCAAACACAACAAAATATAATTCTATTCAATTTGGTTTTCAGTTAACGAAAAATCTAAACGGCTTAGATAAATCCGTATTTTTGACACTTAAATAATATTAACGAGGAGATTATGCCCGCGCGTTGCCGCGAGTATCTTTGTTACTAACCTAAAAAGTAGTTGATAGTAAAATATAATGCTTATATTAATCAATCAATTACACTTTGATAACAATGATATAATATCATAGACGAACATAACATATGATAATACTTTTATTTATTCAAATAACGACACATCAATAACAATGATATAATGTCTTACGAACAGTTACAATAACGAAAACAATACACTTTAATAACAGTTATATAATATCAAACAACATGTGAGATAACAACATCAAATTATATAATACCAATAGTTTTGTTATTGCAAATAACAAATTTGAAAATAATATGACCCAAAAAGAAAAGGTAAAATCGAAAATCTGAGAAAAAAATATCCAATTCGAAAATATCCAAAAAGAAAAACAAAAACTCAATATTAAAAATAGTTGATTGTAAAAAAAAAAAATATGACTCAATGTCATACGAACAGTTACATTAACAAAAACAATGCACTTTGATAACAGTTATATAATATCAAACTATATGTGAGATAACAACATAACATTATATAATACCAATAGGTTTGTTATTGCAAATAACAAAGTTGAAAATAATATGACCCAAAAAGAAAAAGTAAAACCAAAAATCTGATAAAAATATCCAAAAAGAAAAACAAAAACTTAATATTAAAAATAGTTAATTGTAAAAAAAGTGTAAACATTACTTAAATACATGATCAAAGAAAAAGATAACCAATAAAATAAAATAAAATAAAACAAAATAAAATAAAATATGTTTTGAGAATTAAATATTGAAAAGCTAATAGTACGAAACTAAATATAAAAGAAAGGAAAGGAACGCCCACTGTCGTCTTTCACAGGTTTTGGGTCCTAATACCTCGACGGTGTGTGGGATAGGTTGACATGTAGACAGCCTTATCCCTACCAAGGTAGAGAGGCTGTTTTCAGGTTCTACCTAAGTGGTAGAAAAGGACCTCTGACCTTTACATGAGGTGAGGATCGAACTTCTGGAATCTGTCTCCGGAGGCCAGGGTGTTTACTACTGATCAACCATGCTACTTGTAAGAAACTAAATATGTCATAAAAAAAAAAAAATTAGTACCGAAAGGGCTTTATATGTAAATTTTCAACAACTTAAAAATAAAAGGGGAAAAAAAAACTGAAAAGTAAAAGTTGAAGAATTGTTATGTAATAGAAAGTGTAATTTATCATGTGAGATGACATGTGTATTTTTGATATGAATTATATGCACGTGGAAGTGTAACAGATGGTAAGTTTAATTATGGAAAAAAAAAGAGAGCCAAAAAGAGGTCGAACCCATGACCAACTATACAAGGAGCAGCTTTTTTTACCACTTGATCCATGATACAATCTTGTTAGAAATTGCTAAATCAAATATATAACTTAAAATTACATTGTTACTGTTCATAAGGTTTGAAATTGTATATGGGTAATATATTTATATATATAAGATATTTATTAATGACTTTGGGTGCCAGACGTTATATATTATTATTATTATTATTATATAGTATTTATGGTTATATATTATCATATATTATATTAATGATGGTTATATACTATTATATATTTTATATTATATTTTTATTATATTTTTAATGTTTCCGGTTCTCTAATTCGTTCCGACCGGTCCAACCAGTAACCGGTAAACAGACCGGTTCGCCTTCCGGTCTGGTCGTGAAAACATTGGTTAAAACGATATGTCAGAAAGGTTTAATTGCAGCTTTATTTAAAAGGCCCTTGTGTCACACCCTGCTAAAACGGAATCACGAGATTAGATAGTAATTACGTGCAAAACATAAGATAATAATGTTTACATTCACCATTTGCCAATACTTGTTTAATAAAAGTAAAATCGTTCTAAATTAGGACCCCAAATATAGATACAAGCCATCCATATTTACAAATCGGGCCCGCGAATACATAATCGAGAAATATAGAATTTATCATAAAGATTGAGCTAATACAAAAAGTTTTAATGGATCTTGATCCTTAAGCACATCCAAAAGTATAATACGGCGATAAAAAGTCTCAACACATACGATTGGTTACCTCAACAACATAAAATTGAGAGAGGGTCAACTATCAAAATAGTTGGTGAGTTCACAAGTTTAATTGACCAAAACAAGAGTAATGATACTACTCGCGATTGAATAGGTTTAGGTATGAGTAACAACCATTTCTAGAGTTATAAAAGAGTATACAAAAGCATGTGCACTATTACGAGACCAACTATGTGAGTTACAAGTTGAGACTACCGGCAATAGGGCGAGTATCTCCAACTTAGGATGCCAACCACTTTGAAGTCACTTGAAAGTGTGAGGGTTGAGACTACCAACAATAGGGCCAATATCTCCATGAGGGTGAGCTTACCAACAATAGGGTCAGTAACTCCTTCTACGTGTACCAACTAAGGCTTTTATGATAACAGAAATCTAGTAGCACATTGTATACCATATTGAAAGCAATAAATTCCAATCATGATCATAACATATCATAATCAATTTCATTGTGAGTAAATGACTTCAGGTTGCAATCAAGCATGTTTTATCAACCAAGGTCAACCATGTCAAGAATCTATGTTTAAATTAATTCGTAATAATATTTGAAGAATAGTCATATACACAAATGTTCCAAATAGCCTTAACAGGGAAAATTTCAAATATAAACGAGTAATGAGTTGTGTATATGTATCGAAGCATGCTTCTCATCCCCAAAAAGTAGTGAAAGGGGGCACTATGAACTCACCTTAGTGATTGGAAAAGTGATAACAAGCATGAATGATTCACGAGCGATCAATATCCAAACCTAGGATAATCGAGTATGATTGTGAGGATTATATCTCCCTATAAAGTATCACACGTCTAACTATTTATCTATCAATCATAAATGCCATTTGAATGCCTTTTTACATCCATATTATAAGGATTTGATTCCACAAAATTTAAATCATTAGATTTCGTTTCACAAGACTCAACGGAACTTGACCACTTCACTTTAGGCCAAATTTTGGATAACAAAAAGTTTGATTCATCTTTAATGGCCATAACCATTAGAAAGTAGACTCTCCCATGTTTTTGTGGACAACTTAAACGTCAGAAACGGAGTTACGGTTTGAAATATATGGCTGTTTCAAAATTGGACTATTTAGCGACAGATTTGGGACGCAAATTGTAAGATTGCGGCACAAATTAGACCCAGGGACGATTTTGCGACGCAAGTATGGTCCTTATGACGCAAATTAGTAACTAGCATGGTTCTGACATACTGTTGGTACGGATCGTTTAGTGGTATAATAAAGTATATAATCAACAACGTAATGAAGAGTTAAAACACAAAGTTAATTTTCAATGGAATTCTTTATTGATGAATAATCAAATAATTACAAAGGTAATGCGGAATAAAAGATTAAAAGACAAACTCTAATCTAAGTTACCTTCACTGAATACAGATTTAATTCACAAAATACAGAGATTTCCACAGATTTTCCCTTCTCCATGAGAGTTCCTGTTGGAGAGGAGTAATCTTCAATATTTAATGGCTACTCAGAATTTTGCTCCCCCTTAGTTGATGCTGGAGGATCAAGTGCATTCAACTATCAAGTTGGGAAATCTTGAGTGGTAAAGATTCGTGGAGACAGAGACTTTTTCTTCTCCCCCGTGGAAGCTACTGCTAATGCCATAGCAGCTGCTTCCATAGTGGGATCCACCATAGCAGGAGGGGGTGGAGGTACAACAGCAGTTGTTGTTGATTGTTGCTGAGATTTAAGAAGCTTAAGGATTTTAGCTACATCCTTGGAAACTTGATCTAACTTCTTCTTTTCATCAACAGTGTATAGATTGGCAGCTGTAACATTTATAAATATGTTCGGCGCATCAACAACTTCTTTGAAAGCTAGAGACGGGTGGTTGACAAAATTTGAAAGCTCGCTGACGTTGGAGTCATGGGTCTTTATTATTTCTTCAAAAGACTCCAATTCCTGCATATGCTCAGACATTTTGCCCACCAAGCTTGTAGAGGATTTCTCTAGGCTTTCAATCTTGCTGATGAGAAGATTGACTTGAGCATAATCAATCTTCTCTTCTTGTAAGGTGGTTTTGAAATCACCGAACAACTAATCAATACCTATTTTGAAGTCGTTGAATTCTCTGCTTAGCAGGCTTTAAATTTAATGAAGCCTTGATATCCTTCTAGAGTGCATAAACCTGACCAAAGGTTCCTGATAACTTGGTGATTTCTTCTGACCTGAAAAAGAAAGTGTTTTGAACATCTTCTCGTAAGTGAACAATATGTTCACCATGGAGATTTGCTAAGACAAAGATCTGCGCAATTCTTGTCATGAGATCTTTCAGGGTCAGCCACCTTTATTCAACAACATGTTTCTCTTCTGTTTTCTCCTTGTTGTTCCTTTCCTTTCTTCTACATCATCATCAATGGATGTAGAAGGGGCTGTGTGAATTATTGAGTGGGTGAAACTGAAACTGAGGTTGTATGTGTGCATGTGGCAGTTTGTAAGTTTAGGGGTCTCACATAAAATTGCTCACGAAATGTATCAGCAAGATTAAGTGGTTTTTCTAGCCTTTGGGTGAAAATTGAGAATGGTGCCGGATGTGATGATGGAGGACGAGGAATGGGTTCATGAGGAGGTGATGGTACTATTGGAATTAGTACATCATCAGGTGATACGAATGGGTTTTTCTTTCTCACCAGTGGTAATTCCTCATCCATATCAAAGACTTCCTGAACCTCATCTTCATCCAATAGCTGCATGTCTTTTATCACCAACTTTGGAGCTTCTTTGGGTTTGTTAGCTGATGCACCCATGAGAAAATCAAAGTTTGAGATCTTCTGATGATGATGACGTTTATCTCCTTCATCATCACCAACAACAGTAGTTTCAAGCATCATGACCTATTCACCAGAAGAACTTGAAATTTGTTTTGGGGATTGGTGACTCTCAGCTGATTCATCGAAATCAGAGTTCTCAACCTCAGGACTAGCTTGTGATTTAGCTAATCCCTTAAGAGATTCTGACACAGATGGCTTAGAGATTTTGGCGATCGGTTCTGTATTAGACTCAACTCTAGTGGGCTCTGGTAACCCTTGATCTTCACTCTCTCTGCCTACAGAAAGTTTAGAGAGAGCTGATTGCTATTTACATTTCAACCCAACAACCTTTTTGGAAACTGCTGGTGGGATGGCTAGGGTATCTATGTCCTTGGGCCTTGAGGACATCTCAAGTGTTTTGCCATTTGGTACCTGCTGCTGTTTTTGGAAAGTGGCAGGGAGTGAAAAGTGGGTGTTGTGGTCCTTGCCTTGGTGTGTTTAGTTGGGGAGGTTGGACTCGCTGACTAGCTAAGCCTCCCCTTTGGGCAAGTTGTAGACCTGATGACTTGCTATGGCGTCATCACTTTTTTGAGCTACTAACGACGAGTCATCCTTGGGGTATTTAGCAGGAAACATTGTACGTAAAAACGTCCTGATGAATGGGTCAACTGGACAATGTGGCCATTAGCACTGACCTTAAAAACAGTTAAATTCATTTTGGAAGGCTTCTAATAGATATATCCTTCCTGATGATAAAGAGCATTGCCGAGATGCCTGTTGATCATTAAAGAAAAGAACCTAGAGAATGGAACAGTAGTAATTCTAGGAAAATGAGTTACCTTGTTGACCATGTCTTGGAAGATGACAACATCAAAATAAATTTTCCTCACAGTAGTAATTCTAGGAGAATGAGTTACCTGGTTGGCTTGATCAAGCGAGCCCGAGTTTCCACCAATGCATTGAATTAAATTGCCCAACAGATCATGCTAGACACCAGGAAGTTCCTTCTTTCTTGGTGTGTTGGGTACTTTCGACTTTTTTTTCTTCATCCTGCATGCTGAAGTTGTACCCCACTTCCAACAGCAGTTTCTTCCATTCATCAGCAGGTGTACTTCTCTCCCTTTTTGAGATAGTTGAGATGAAGGGAGTCTCTGACAACATCAACATCAATGCTGATTTTTTGGGAACCTCTTAGAACGGTTCCTTCGATGCATCTAGTGGTTTTGTCATAGTGTGCAGTCCACCAGAACTCTTGACGGATGAGGTATTATATCCTAGAGGTGTTGATAGAAAGGGCAGTGGCCAAAGGAGTATTCCATAGATATCTAAAGATGTGCCCATATCCCTTGGTTCCTTCTAGGATAGAGTCAACAGTCATGAAGTTATTTGATCCCAATTTGATATCAGCAGGAACCACTTTTGAAGAAAAGTTGGGGTTTGGCTTGATATCTCCAAGAGCGAACACAAAAGGTTGTTGATTATCCTTTTGAAGAGGATACTCTTTCTTTTTTCTTTTTTCTTTTCTTTTTTTTTTTAAGAAGGAGAAGGTTTTATGATGATGGGTGTAGTAGTAGAGGGAACTGCTTGAATTGGGTCAGCTATCTTCTTATTGGGCTTAGCCTTTAACTTCTTTGGTGGAGATGGTGTTCTTGAAGATGAAGAAGCATTGGGTGATTTAGGTGATGAAGGTTGAGCAACACTGGTTGCAGGTGGTAGCACGGTGGTTGTTTCAGTGGTGGTGATAAGGATAAAACCCATCAAGAATGTGTGTGATGGAGATTTTGGAGATGATTGGGAAGCCATTGATCACAGATTATGATTTGGTGAGAATGTGGATGAGTTTAGGAAAAGATTAGGAAGAATTTTGGATTTTAATAAGATTTTGACAGAAAAATAAGGGAATTGTGAGAGTGGTAAATTATCAAAGTAAATCCTCAATCCCTTTATATATTCATGGATAAATATAGATATACGGTATATATCTATAGAAATATATTTTCTTTTAAAAATCTTTATCCAAAACAAGTTGTGGGAGATGATTAGACGTTTTCATCATGGATGTTGAAAATGGTTATCGAGGTAACCGTTTGTGCAAACGTAGAGTCTGCAAAAAGTGTCACTGCATTTAATGTAGTTACGGCCGCTATAGTGTATGAGGAAGTTTAAACGTTTGACATTGTTCCCGCAAAAAACAATCCTTAATAAAATAGTAAATGAGATACGATATTTTTTATTGTGGCCATAAATAGCCCACCACTCATTTAAGTTTATTTACTTCTAATCAATTTCAACAAAAATTTTATAGGGACATATTAAAGACAAAATGTACTGATTATCATAAGCAGTAGTTTTTAGTAAAGCTCTTTATGATGAACTACGATTAGCAAGATCGAGGTTCAGCATACCCAATCTACTGATGAGATTTTTAAAACGATTTTCATCCAAAGGTTTTGTAAAAATATCAGCAAGTTGATCATCAATAGGAATGAAATGGAGTTCAACATCTCCCTTCATTACATGGTATATGATAAAATGATACCTTATGTCAATATGCTTTGTCCTTGAGTGCAACACAGGGTTGTTTGATATGGCAATGGCACTTGTGTTTCGAGTTTTCATTTGATTACAACCCTATATACACAAATATTGCTAGATTGGTTTTTCATTATATGTAATGTTTTCGGAGTATTTAATTTCCTAAAGTTGTTTCATTATTTTATTTATTTATCCCCTAAAAAAAATTAATCATCTCTCATTTAAAAGGATAGAATACCTGCTGCAACAATTAGGTAATCCCTTGCTTTTTCTTAGTTATAAAATTTTAATACTACAATAAAACTTCAATACGAACCTCCAAATATATGAAAGTTTTAAATTAATTCCTTTATAAATGAAAGTTTTAAATTTATTCCTTTATAAGGACCGTTTTGTGACACTATAAATGAAAAATGTAGAAACTTGCCTAAATTTTGCTACGAGTAATATATTCCATTCATTTAATTAGTTATCTATACTTCTATACTATCTTATAAAGATTATCTCACTTCTATTGAAAATTACACAATGCGAAATGACCATTCTACCCTTAATGAATTAATTAATTCTCATTCTTTTATGGGCAAATTACTTCTAAAGGTATCTTACTTGACACATTTTCCTATGTAAGGTATAAACCAAAAACTCCCTTTAATATAAGCCAACTGTGTGCAAACGCGATCTATTACTGGGACCAAAACCACCATCTGGTTTTGTTTGACCGGTTTTGTGCGTGAGTTTGTTTCAGGGTTGAATTTCTGGCCACGTCACCTTGCCACGTCGTCCAGTTGACTTGTTTTTTGCCACTTGAGCATGCCAGACTGGATCCACGTCACCAGTTTGACTTTCATTGACCTATTTAACAATAATAATAATAATAATAATCCTAATATATATATACATATACAAATATATATATATATATATATATATATACAGTACATAGACAATATCTATTAAAACAAAAACATATATACAAAACTAGACATTGAAATCACAAATTAACCCACATTCAAATCTATATATAAATAAATCTGGAAACAAATATATCTATATATACAAAATCTATATATACAAAACCCAAATTAAAATCTATATCATAAATCTGGAAAAATCTATATATACAAATCACAAATTAACACAGTAGCACATTAATTTCAAAAACATTCAAGCAAGCAAGAATTCAAGAAACCCACTATCTATATCAACTGAATAACATCAAGAGCCACCTCCACTTCTCTTATCCTTGGGGTTAGTGAGGAACATAACCACCTCCCGATAAGTGACAGATAAGTGAGCAGAAAAAATTACATCCATTGAAAAAAAAAACATCCATTGAACCCAAATGATAGATACTTCATAGGAAATCCCTGCCATTTGTTGTTTGGATCTATTTTAATACCTGAAGCTTATGCAAGCCACATCCGATAATCTATAATATAAGTCTTCGCTCTCCAATAAATCACCACCGCCGCCGCTTTCATCTGATCAGAAAACACCACACGGTGTTCGGATTTTCATATATCTATATAATGTTGGGGTTTTGTTTTTTTGAGAGGTGGCGGCGCCGGCATAAAGCTATGCAGACGGAAAGAAAAAACAGGACCAATACTATTATTACTCCGGCGAAGATTCCGACGACCACCCATAGGCGGAGATGTGGGTAGCCACGGTGGTGGATTTGGGAGCCATAAAAACGGTTGGTTGTTCACTTGACTGATAGATTTGGGAGCCATAAAATCGCGAAACAATAGGCAGGGGGTGTAAGCAAACCACCATCGACATCATGGGGTGTATGTTTCACCTGCAATTACAAAGTGTCGATTTGAGTGAATGTGGAGATATCAATCGGAAAGCTCCGATTTGGGATCAAAACTCCGAACATAGGTAGATGTAAAAGTTTGATTGAAGAAATAGTTTTCTTCTAAAGTTTTTATATGAATAAACCCTAATTGAGAAGTGATTCATGTGAGAAATGAGGGATTTAAAAAATAAATAAATGAGTAAATAAATAAATAAAGGGTATATTATACACATGCCTGCCATGTGTATATCTTGTTAAACAAAACCACTCCATATCAGCAAATACCACTATCCGGAATTTTTAATGTCTGAAATAGGCGGTGTTTGTACACAGTTGGCTTATATTAAAGGGAGTTTTTGATTTATACCTTACATAGAAAAACTTGTCAAGTAAGATATCTTTAAAACTAATTTGTCATATATATATATATATATATATATATATACACATGAGAGAGAGAGAGAGAGTCACGGTGGTGGCCAACAATAACACGAAACTAAAATACGAATAACCAATTATTATTCTACCCTTGTTTTTAACTAGCAAGAGTGTGCCGCCCTTTGGGCGGCGGGCGTTTTTTGTTTTTTAAGGATGCGGTTATATGCATTGACCATTAGCTAATAGATACAAAAGGCATTTTACGTTTTTGGTTACAAAATATACGGTTTTGTAATCAAAAAACCCCGGATCGCCCGGAGCTCTAGTTTACGGTCAGATGAATGAACCCCCGGGAGCTCGTATGAGAAAACAAATGATGAAAGCAATCAGGCTAAGAATAGTAATGAAAAAATAATAATAACAATGATATCAAACTAATCGGTCAAGTCTTAAAATTAAACTCAGTCCCTATCCAATATTTATTTTTGATATAATGCTCATACTTTATTGTTCCCTAAAAATGTTCGAAAACAATTCTGTTGTTTCCTGTTGTCTTGCATAAACAGCCATCATCAACAAAAATGGGATGGTTCAGGTGAGGTTGATCAGAACAACCACAGGCCTAATTTCTTCTGTAATTTATATAACTAATATGTGTGGTAAATGTGACTACAGAGACGATCTAACACCAAATAAAGTAATTTAGGGACTTTATTAAAAAAAAATTATGACCAGTTCCCCTATCAGCATCAGCAATAAACCATTTAACCTCATTAAACTACTCTAAGATATTAATAAAAAAAATAGCAAAGAGATGTATTAATTAAGTACGTTACCGGTTACCACAATCTTTATACCTTTTTTTGTTGCTCGACTTTGGAGCTTCTGCAAAATGACAATGTAAAGTAAGAAAACTGGATAGTGACCCTTATTACTGCAATTATCAAGCCTAACGGACGCATAAATTTTCAATTCTCAAATTGGATATGTAACACCACACATCATCCTAATCATTACTTGGAATTTCTACTATCCTTACACACCACATACAACATCAAGATTATTTATTTCACAAAAGTCAATAAACATTCATAATTTTATTCCCTGTCACTATGATAACCATTTAATTTTTTTTCCGTCGATTCAAATAGACAACTTTTTTTAATTCAATAGACAATTGCTTTTTCAATCTGATGGAGATAACGCATCATTATAATGAAAGTATTAAACTTTATTGGCAATCGCTTCTAATTGTTCTTCCAAAAAATTAGGATCCCCCTTTTTTTAATCGGTAAAATAAAAGAAGAAATCCAAAAAAAGCAAATAACTACTGATATGAAGTACATTAAGATAGATGGAAAAAACCCTTTTTTGTGTTGTGTTAATCAGTAACAAAAAATAAGAGATTCAATAAAGTAAGGAACCATATAAATGAGAAATCGTTACCTAATATTAACCCTTAAAAAAAGAGATGAGGCACTTTGAGTAGAGAGAACATGTGCAAGAGTTTAGGAGCATTGAGAGGTAATCTGATCAAGAAGCAAATGGCACTGGTGATTTGAGAAGTAATTTCATGAAGAAGAAAATGGCAAATGGCACTGGTGTTTTGAGCAAAAGAAAAAGAATGAGGTCACAAATGCAGGTGGCACAAGCTCACAAATGCAATTGCCAAAAACTTAACACGTGTCTAACACATAAGCAAACTCAAAAAAAAAAAAAGGCAAAGATTTAAAAAAAAAAAATAACAAACAGGGACTCGAACCCCCGAGCACCAATATCACAGCAAACAAATAAAACCAGCCAGCCAAGAGGCACCTACGTTCATAATTTACAAAACCAAATATTAATGGTCATGGTTTATGAGCACTGTTCATAACCATGACCATTAATAATAGTTATAATTTGTTTTATCTTTCTCTTTTTTCTTCCTTCCAACAAGAGAGAGAGGGGTGTCTTTTTGTGTGTGTGTGTGTGTGTGGGTGGTCAAATAACACACAGCTGAGCTGAGCTGAGACACAGGTAAAACATACATACTATACCAATTGTCATAATTCATTATCGTGTAGCAGCAGCAACAGCAGCAATTCTTCCATAATTCAAGCTGGTTTTTTTTTATTATTATTATTTCAATTTCCTTTATTTCACTTGTTTTCGTTTTCTTTGCTTTACCCTTTTGGGTTGTTAATTTACTTTTCACAAATTGGTGGTTAATATTGGATCCCCCACCCATAATTTTATCTTAATTAATTAATTCTCCTTTTTTTTTTGTTGACACACACTCTGTATATATATATATAAAGCGTTGTTGTTGTTGTTGTTGTAGTTCCCTCTACCCTACCTACCTGTTGATATAATATAATATATATATATATATATATGACAACTCTAAGTTATTAATTACAGACTTGTTAAGCAAAAACGTAATTAAGTAAATGCAGCTAACTAACATATGGGAAAGAAGAAAGGTAGCAGTTGGATTTCTACAATTAAAAAGGTTTTTACATCCAAACACAACCCCCCATCCTCATCCTCGCCCTCGCCCTCGCTTAATGTAAGTTAACTTCCACCTATTGACCATCCCTTCATTCCCAATCCCATTCCCATGTTTATGTCTATTATTATTATGATTATTACTGTTACAGGACAAGGAGGAAGCTGACAAGAGAAGTTTGAAGAAAGAAAACAAGGGTAAGGGTGAGAGTGGTGTGCGTTCAAGGTTCAAACGTGCACTTTTCAGAGAGCCTAGTAGTATTGAGAAAATCTTGGGAGATATCGACCAACATCATTTATTTATTCCCCACCTGCTGCAATCACAATCACAATCACAATCACAGCCACAGCCACAGCCACAACCACAACCACAACTTTCCACTTCGTCTTCTTCTTCCGCTAGGCCTGCATCTCCTCCTCCTCCTCCTCCTCCTCCTAGGCTTTCCTCACCTCCAAGAATCAACTCTCCTCCAAATACACAAATTACCCCCAAACCAGAACCCACTCTACAACAACAATACCGTTCTGCTACAAGGATCCAGGCTGCCTATAGAGCCTATTTGGTATAGATTCATATTTCTTTCAACTGTGTATCATTCCACTTAAATAAACAATCACCATGTTTAAAGTTAAATGTGTGTTCCCATTTTGGTTGATGGTACAAATAGCTAAACCCATTGACATGATGATGCAGGCAAGGAAGAAGGTTAAAGTTTTGACAGGTCTTGTGAGACTTCAAGGAGTTGTAAGAGGTCAAAATGTGAAACGACAGACAGTCAATGCCATGAAGCAGATGCAGCTGTTGGTCAGAGTTCAAACACAAATTCAATCACAAAGAATCCAAATGCTACAAAACCAACGACAACCTAACAACAATGACAAACAAGTAGAGACTTCACTTGGCAAGAACCTAGTAAGATTGTCTTTCTTCTTTTTATTCTTAGGTACACATGTTTGTGTTTAGCCGCCTCTGTTTTCATGTAAGATTTGTCAGTAAGCATGCTCAAGAGCTCGTTTCATTTCTCTTGATTCTCAAGTTTTTGGTGAAAGGTTTCATGGTGGTGGAAACAGGCTATGTGCTCTGAATGGAAGTTGATAGTTATATGAATTCTAACAGACCTTTTTACAATGCGGTTCCTAACTATTCATAAAATAAAAAATAAAAATAAAAATAAAAAAAAAAAAGAAAAAGAAGAAGAGAGGCATAATAAAAGCCATTTTAGGGTTCAAAATATAGATCGTGATGATTATTTTGACACTATGTTATAATGATGATTAGATGAGAGAACTCCATATATGTTTCTTGTGCATGTTTGTTTAGAAAGTTTGTGTTACCAAATTAATCCATGTGTGAGTTATTTATGTGCATGTAGTCAGAGATGGGTGATGAATACTGGGATGATAGCTTGATTACAAAAGAGGAAAGAGAAGCAAGGTTACAGAAAAAAGTGGAGGCAGTTATTAAGAGAGAAAGAGCCATGGCATATGCATATTCCCACCAGGTACTCCAAAACTCTCATATGGTGTTTGTCTGTTTGAAAATCTCCCTCGCATCTACTTACTCAGATTCTAATTTTCCAATCTTCAGTTAGGGAAAGGCACACCAACATCAGCTAAAACTTCCCTAATTGACATCCGAACTGGCGGATACCCCTGGTGGTGGAATTGGTTAGAACGTCAATTGCCTTCTCATACTCAACCTATAAAGACAAGCACAACTCCCGATCACAAACCCAGCAACATGCAGTATGGCCATCTTGAAACACCAGCTACACCAATGTCATCAAGGTCCATGGTTCCTCCAAGAAGCAGAACTCCCCCAAACGGGATGATGAGATATTCTAAAGCGAGAGGAGGAGGAGGGGGTTCTCCTTCTCCCTATCCAGTGAGGGATAATGATAGCTTGATGAGCTGCCCAGCATTTTCAGTTCCAAACTACATGAGCCCTACTATATCAGCAAAAGCTAAAGCAAGACCAACAAGTAATCCCAAGGACAGGGTCACACCCAGCACTCCGGGTAGCGAGTCATCTAAAAGGAGGTTTTCATTCCCTTTTACACCAAACAGCAATAAGTGGAATAAGCACAAGTCTCCAGGGTCTATAGGGGATTTGAGCATGGATTCTGCCATTTCTATGCCAGCCTCAGTAGGGAGGAAACCATTTAACAGATTTGTGTGATATAGTATTAGTTTGATTTGAGTTTGTGATTTTATTGATTGTGTGTTTTAACATGGGTGTATGTTGTTACTATAATAGGATGACATGATGGATGGATGGACTGATTGATGATAGTATTAATATGTAGTAATCAAAATAAACTAAAAGCTTTGTGTGTCCGATCACACCAATTAGGTTTCTTCAAGAACTACTGACGTTCATTACGGTTGATGATCTTCTTTGTTGTTGGTTTTTCAACTTTAAGTATGATAGGTTTAACTTTGTATTTGAAGGGAAATACAAATGAAAATACAACCACCAGATTAGACAACTACTGTACTTTTTTGCACCTTAAATCACAAAGTCAGCCCTTCAGATATTCCAATGGGATTTCCAAGAATTAAGGGACTACTGGACGACAAGATCAAAATGGTTCAACCAAGCAGTAATTCCAATGGGATTTCCAGCAACAAGTGTGAATCCTCCCTCTCATAATCCCCTGCTACATACATACATACATACATACATACATACATACATATATAATTAAAAAAAAAAAAAAGAAGAAATTGATGATTATTAAATGTAATGATGGCAATCATAAAAGTTGCATTGTTTTTGGGATACACTTAAAAAGCAGCAGAGCAGATACAAACCCCTCCCCCTCTAGTATTTAACCAAAGTCTAGAATCTATCTAGTAAAATAAAAAACTTGTTAGCAGAAAGAAACTAAGCCTTGACTTGAACTTGTTTAGGTCCAAGTTGAGGGATGAAAACAGGTTGATGATGCAGAGGAGGGTTAGGGTTAGGGTTAGGGTTTGATGTTAAGATGCGTACTCCATGAGTATTGGTAATCTCTAGAACCTCAGGCAATCCATTAATGCAACCTTTAGACATACCAACATCAATCCTTATAGCCATGTTGTTGCAGACTCCATTAATACCAGACTCTTGAATAGTATGACCCATGATCATCCTCCTAGCCCCGGGAATAGTAGAAAGGACGTGTTCAAGGGTATTACAATCACAGTCTTTAGGGAGCTCGTTAGAGAATATTCTCAACCAAACAAGAGAATTCCTTCCCCTAACCAAACTGGATGTAACCTTGTGTTTGGAACCACTAATCCAATCGCTAACCTCTTGGTTAATACGTTGTAAACCATAATCAACATGAGTAGGCAAAAGGCCACCATGAACAAACACAGAGTCATCAACAACAAGTA
>JAOEHQ010011576.1:0-16219 GCA_025447715.1 Asclepias incarnata
TAACGGCAGAAATCGTAACAGAGTTAGCCATTGTCCTGAAAGTGCAAAAAAAAGCCAACTTTAGGACTTTTTTTTGTGATTTCTCGACTTTAGGTCCTGAAAGTGCAAAACGGGCCAAGTTCAGGGACGAAAAATGTAATTTACCCTTATTATTGTAAGGGTGACAGTGTAAGGGCGACAGAAAAAAGGAGGTTAAAAAAGAAAGTTATGCCTATGGAAAACTAAAAAGGGGAGTATGATGCCTATAATATGTTATTAAAGAAAGAAGATGGGGTTCACAACCATTCATTATCTGACAGATGGAGAGACTCCATTATGAAGATGGTTAAATATCTGACACTCAAGCTAGAAAACAAATAACTTTTATTTATTCAATTCCATACGCATACAAACACTCACTCATGCACCTACTAGCTTAGCAGCAGCTACCTCTTATCTCCTATGTTTTTACCACTAAGTTGCAAAAATTTTGTAAATATACACCTTTCGCTGCTAAAGGTATACACTTTTAGCAGCGACGTCGCTGCTAAAGGTGTGGTACGGATCTGACGCATGTCATTAATACATGTGACTTTTGTACGTATATCCGTACCATACCTTTAGCAGTGACGTCGCTGCTAAAGGGGTGGTCGGGTTACTAAATTGTCTGGTTGGCCATATTATATTGTATATTGTATATTGTAGCCTTGTAGGTTATATATATTATAAGATAGTACAATATCCATCTTTCACATATAATATAATAATATTATTTTCATTTATGAGGTGTGGAAACAAAAGACTATACGTGGCCAGTTTTAGGTTCACTTCTTTCAAATTAACCAATGTTAATAAATTTTCACATCCACATCTGTATAGATACAAATACATACAAGAGAGAAAAGTAGACATAGTCATCATCTTTTTTACTTTCACTAAACATAGTAGTTTTCATCAACAGCCTCAAATCACCACTCGCGATCCACTTGCATTTTAGTTTCATTTACAACTCAACTTTTCTTCTTCTTATTCTATAATTTCACTCTATAATTTCTTCTTTATACACATTAAAACCATATATATAAAGAATATCATCTTTTCGGTCCAAGCCTTAAAAAACCGAACTCGACCCGGTTTAACCCAGGACCGAACCGAACCGCCCGAGAGGTTAACGGGTCGGGCTTCGGGTTTGATTTTCTTGCAACTTCGGGTTTCAGGCCATGCCGAGCCGGGTTTTTGACCCGTGCTCATGCCTATTATCAGTCCTGGTATGGGTTAAGTAAATCAACTTACCTACTAATTGTTGATACTTGTAAATATTGGTTAAAAATTTATTATCATAGTTTCTTCATAACCTAACACAACGTTAGCAGGTAAGGGAGTATCAACAGGCCTTACAGCTAACAAATTGTTGGTGCATTTCTGGGTCACAACAACATTATAGAAGTATGTCTTGAGTCAAGTCGTTTGTAATAGTTTTATGTTAAATATTATTAATTATATTAGTTGGGCCAAATTTGTATGTGGGCCTGGCTTAGCCCAGCCCATATCCAATGTCTATATATATATTATGTTAGGTTTTAGGGTTTCAGTTAATGGTTTAGTTGTAACTGTGAGCTGTTCATGTGGGATCTGAGGTGGAGCTCACCTCAGACTCTCTAAGATGTATACTCATTTAGTATTATAATCGGGATGATTAGTGTATTAATGAGTATTGATTCATCTATTTATCTCCTATTTGTTTCTGTTCTTGTTTGATTCGATTGTTCATCTTGTAAACATGTCAAATGGATTCATGGATGATTCCGCACTCCATGGATTCGTGCAGATCTCGTGATCGGTCCAGAACATGTATTTACAAAAACCAAACTCATGAAGTAATTTCAAGCAGTATTTCCTTTGAGACATACAAACACCTTTTTTATTTTCAAGAATTTCTATTCCCAAAAAATATTTCAAAAAACCAAGATCTTTTATTAGAAATTTACTTCTAAGAAATTACCAAATTCACTCAACCAACCTCCCCTTTATTATCAATAGAAATGAGATCCTATTACAGACTCGATATGGTATATTCAAATCGTGTGTATACCTAAAACTAGATCATCCACAAACGTGTATGATCTCAATACAATAATCATATGAACACGCAACTAGAGTTAGTTACACACTCGATATGAATAGACACAAAAGACAGAGAATATGAGAAGGAGACAATCGAATTAGACAAAGAAAAAAGGGTGTTATATCTTGAAGAAAGAAGCACGATATATAGGTGTAAACCCTAAGCATAATTTACACTCTTGGTACTTGAAGAAACAAAGATATACAAGAATAACACAAAACCTTACATGTTTACCTTATTAGTAGAAATGGTCCTTGAAGAGTTATAAGATTGAAATAGAGAATAATTCCAACATCATGTAACTCAAATTCCTTTCCTCTTTGTTTTTTCTCCTTTATGTTAGGATGAATTAAAATAAAAAGTAACATAGATCTTTAAATAGTTTTTCATATAAATCGTAATTCTTCCCATTATTATAGAAAATCAAACTTAAGCATTTCATATGGTCTCCAAACAAAATGAGCGTTAGCATGAAATAAAAAATAAATAAAAATTCGACATTCGTATGCTGGTTGTTCCCTTACTGAAGAATATAAAATTGTATAAGAGTGTAAGATGTAGTTCATCATAACCTTAGGATCTAATAATTTAGGTGATTAGTTACGTATAATGAAAGTAGTTACTTTTCATTCCTAAATAACACATTTCTTCACTTACAAAACTGACATTTTCCTTATGCAGACATTTTTAGAGCTGTGATTATGTGGAAGAAGATTATGCTCGTTACTATGCAACCTTTCTTAAAACAAGTATATACAAACTAATCCAAACATAAAGATTTATTTATACAAAACACATGAAGATTAATACTCAGTGTTGAAAACAGAAATTCCTCTTGTTGATCAATACTCACCATCTCCAGTTGATAGCCCATCCATGTTGGATTGGCTACATGCTAAGTGGATCACCAACATTGCGTCTCCTTTCAAGTTGTTTGTTACAAATATATCTTATCGAATGGACAATCGCAGCCTAAAGACAGCCTTTGTTAAACAAGAGAAGGTGGTGAGTGCAGAAGTTATATATGTTGAAGGTAATCATTCCTTTAGCTATGTGTTTGTGGAGATGGAGGACAAGAGGGCAATAAACAAAGAAAGGTTTTGCATGGAAAGGTATGCAAATTAGTAGGTTGGTAGTATGGGGAAGGGTTGAAACAGGTTAACCCTCTAACTTTTTTTTTACAATTTCTTCATAGATATTAAAAGCGTTTATACCACAAACAAAAACAAATAAACACTCTGATTATCTTAATTAATGAATTGAGGAAGTTGTTTTGTATTCCATAGATCCTGTAATTTTATTCCATCGAAATTGCCACCTTTACAAACTACTACTCTAATTCCATATGAATGTTTATCCTCTAAGATAGTTAGTTATTGATGGCTAATTTGTATGTGTTATGCAGATTTTGGATGGATCGAGAATCTACATTAAACCTCACAATCCATACGACGATCTTGCATGAAAGCAAATGGGTAATTCTTGTAAGAATGAAAGCTTAGGTTTGAAGATTTGATAGACTAGTTTTTGACTTTCAGTTGGAATTGATTTTAAAAGTTATTCTGCATATTTTCAAGGGCGTTCGGATAACTGTTGCATACACGTAGATTCTTAATTGAATTAAAGGTTCCAGAGTCAGAATGACGGTAGAACGAACTTGGAAAGATCTTGTGCTGTTAGCTATCGGATCTTGAGAGGAATTATTAATGCTTCTACATGCTTTGTGCTGCACCACCAGACTTATAACGTTTGATTATTCTCCTAAAATATGTTTGACATTTAAGAGAAATAAAACATTATACGTCCGGTAGTGCAGCACAAAGCATGTAAATTCATTAATAAATCCTTCTCAAGATCTGATAGCTAACAGCACAAGATCTTTCCAAGTTTGTTCTGTCGCCATTCTGAATCTAGAAGCTACATCAATTAAGAATCTGTGTGTATGCAACAGTTGATACTAATGCCCTTGAAAAGTTGATCCTAACGCCCTTGAAAACATGTTGAAAAACTTTTAAAATTAAAACCAATTGAAAGTCAAAAACTAGTCTATCAAATCTTCAAACCTAGAACTTTCATTGCTACAAAAATCACCCATTTGCTCTCATGCAAGATCGTCGTATGGATTGTGAGGTTTAATGTAGATTCTTTGTCCATCCAAAATCTGCATAACACATACAAATCAGCCATCAATAACTAACTATCTTAGAGGATAAACATCCATTTGGAATTAGATTAGTAGTTTGTAACGGTGACAATTTCGATCGAATAATATTACACATACAAAACAACTTCCTAAATTCATTAATTAATAGATTAAGATAATCCTGTAATTAGAGTGTTTATTTGTTTGTTTTTTGTTTGTGGTATAAATGCATTCAATATGTATGAAGAAATGATCAAAAACCGTTAGAGGGTTAACCTGTTTCAACCCTTCCCCATACTACCATCGCTACTAGTTTGCATATCTTTCCATGTAGAGCCTCAATTACTTTGTTTATAGCCTTCTTGTCCTTCATCTCCACAAACGCATACATAAGGGAATGATTACCTTGCCCATATATAACTTCTGCACTCACCACCTTCGCATGTTTAACAAAGGCTGTCTTTAGGCTGTGACTGTCCATTCGATAAGATATATTTGTAAAAAATAACTTGAAAGGAGAGGTAATGGTGGTGTTCCACTTAGCATGTAGTTGATCCAACATGGGTGGGCTATCAGATGGAGATGGGGAGTGTTGATCTCCGGGAGGACTTTCTAGTGAGTGTTGATCTTCAGAATAAATTTTTGTTTTCAACACTGGGTACTAAACTTCATGTTTTTTGTACAAATATATTATTAAGTACATACTTGTTTTAAGAAAGGCTACATTGTAATGAGCATAATCATACCTCAAGAATATGTGTGCATAAGGAAAATGACAGTTTTGTAAGTGAAGAAATGTGTTATTTAGGAATGAAACGTAACTACTTTCATTATATGTAACTAACCACCTATATTATTAGCTTGTAGTATTACGATGAACTACATTTTACACTCTTATATAATTTTATATTATTCGGTTACAGAATAACCAGCTATACAACTTCATCCAATGTGTCATATAAATTTACCATACCTAGCAACAAGGGGTGAGCAAGATGGACCGTAATTCGAGGCCCAACAACGACCCGACCGAACCCGCTCCGTCCAAGCCCATACCGGTCCGGTCCACAGTCACTTTTTTTATGACTTCGGGTTTGACTCGATCTCATCCCTACATTAAACATGAAGATTAATACTCAGTGTGGAAAACATAAATTCCTCCCGTAGATAAATAATCACCATCTCCGTCCGATAGCCCATCTAAGTTGGATCGACTACATGATAAGTGGAACACCAATGTTGCGTCTGCTATCAATTCATACTACAATCTTGCATGAGAGCAAGTGGGCATATTTACAAGGTCTTCAAGTGAACTGTAAGATTTATGTTGTACTTCAGCTTCAAGTTTGAGGTAGATGTACCTATTCTGATTTTGTTGTTTTTGTAACGGAATCATGTTATCTCTTAAAGAAAGGTATCGTTATGTGTTTCTATTTTAGGTATTATAACTGAATCATTGAATTTGTGTTATTGATGTTGATTTTGTTTGAAGGAAGATGAACATTTCAGGCTGTGTTTTAAGCTAAAAATAAGTGAATGGGAATGCCTGTCATTCTTACCATAACAACCTTATAATCAAAATCATGAAAGACAAGAAGAAAAATAAATTTGAGTGCCTCTTTGTGATGAAAATTGGGGTTGGTTTGGCAATCTAGTCTTCAAGACAAAACTTGAGGTTTCATCGCCATCAAAGATCACCACTTCCCTACCTCTTTATTAATTTTAGTTATGATGTTGATTTTCTTTATTAACTTCAGCAGGGATTAATCATTTCAGGTTGTGTTTAATCCCTACTGAAATTAATGAAGAATGTAAGGAAGTGGTGATCTTTGATGGCGATCAAACCTCAAGTTTTGTCGTGACGACAAGATTGCCAAACCAACCCAGTTTTCATCACAAAGAGACACTTTCTCGTCTTTCATGATTTGGATTGTAAGGTCATTATGGTAAAAATGGTAGGCATTCCCCTTCACTTATTTTCAGCTTAAAACACAACCTGAAATGTTTATCTTCCTTCAAACAAAATCAACATCAATAACACAAATTCAATAATTCACTTATAATACCTAAAATAGAAACACACAACGATACCTTTCTTTAAGAGAAAACATGATTCAGTTACAAAAACAACAAAGTCAGAATAGGTACATCTGCCTCAAACTTGAAGCTGGAGTGATTAACAACATACATCTTACAGCCTGACTTGAAGACATTGTAAATATGCCCACTTGCTCTCATGCAAGATCGTAGGATGAATTGACAGAAGACGCAACATTGGTGTTCCACTTATCATGTAGCCGATCCAACATAGATGGGCTATCGGACGGAGACGGTGACTATTTATCCACAGGAGGAATTTCTGTTTTCAACACTGAGTATTAATCTTCATGTTTATTGTATAGATAAATCTTTACGTTCTGATTAGTAAGTACATACCTGTTTTAAGAAAGGATGCATTGTAATGAGCATAATTGACATCCACATAAAATAAAATCTATAATACCTGCTTTATAAATGCGGTTTTCAGGAGCGAATTCCATTACATATTGCTCACATCAGAGCAAAACACTATAATCCGTACACGATACTGAAATCAAAATAGGTAATACTGAAATCGAGGATTAAGTCCATAATTTACTGTATGATAATAATTAAGCCCAGCCAGCCCCGTCCCACAATATTTTAAATATATACACACCTGCTTTAATGAAACTCTTAAAAACATGTCAAGTTCACCGTAGCATAGAGAGTTAGAAAATCTCCCCAATGTTTATCTCTGTTCAAAGGATGGAAATATTTACTTTTTGTATAATGACTTTATTAGATGAAAACAAGTATAACTTACCATGACATCCATTTCACATAGCTGTCAAATGAACTCATGTTCCTCATCCAAGGATACAAAGTAAATTCAAACCTCATGTACCTTTGAGGTTTGTTTTTCAACTAACACATCCACACATTTAAATGTGTATTGTGTGCACGCAAAGGAAGAAAAGGAATTGGTTTCTTTTGCTATAGATAACGTGCATTTTGAAACTAGTCCTAAGCCTCTATCTATAGCAAAAGAGACTCATTTCTTTTCTTACTTTGCGTGCCCACAATACACATTTAATGTGCAACCACCATCATTAATGGCTAGTGGTTTAATGATGGTGGTTGGTTGTTGCCAGTAATGGCTGGTGGTTGCCATTAATAATGGTGGTTGGTGGTTACCATTAATGGCCGGTGGTTGCCATTAATGATGATGGTTGCACATTAAATGTGTATTGTGTGCACGCAAAGTAAGAAAAGGAATGCGTCTCTTTTGCTATAGATAGAGGCCTAGGACTAGTTTCAAAGTGCACGTTATCTATAGCAAAAGAGACTCATTCATTTTCTTACTTTGCGTGCACACAATACACATTTAATGTGCAACCACCATCATTAATGGCAACCAACATCATTAATGTTCAAAGACTACAAGTTTAAAAAAAAAAGAATGAAATGTTTTAATAAAAAGTAAAGATATACAAGGGTCAATCAAATGAGAAGTTTTAAAATACAAACATAATAATAACAGATCTGATCAGTTACTTTGTTAGATCAATGGCCCACATTTTATGAGATGTTTATTGGTTTTAAATTAAAATAAAAAGGGCAAATATGGAATTTTAATATTAACCTTGACCCCACCCTATTTTTTTCATGTCTCTATCACTTTGTCATCTAACTCTAAATCCCAGCAGCCAAATGCAAACCGTGTTTCACTTTCAATCCTTTGTCTCATTTACATGTACGTTTAATATCTCTTTCTAGCGGTAAATAAGTAATTTTGTTGATGCACAAAATAGAATCCAACAACATCGCTTGCAAATTTTAACTTTTATTTTTATTTCCAAAAACTACAATTATATATAAATCCACACAAATATCACACATATTTACTAATTATTCATCATAAAACTAGAACCCACTACCTATTATTCATCATAAAACTAGACCCTATATTTAATTTTTTAAACTTCATAACCACTATTTACTTCCAAGCCTCCAGTTTTAAACCTCAATTTTATAACACCACTTTTTTTTTATTATTAAAATATGCATTTTAACACTAAAAAACAAAAACAAAAAACAAGCCCATATATTTATTTATCTTCTATCAATAAATACTAAAACAGGATTGTGACAACTTTTAATCGACAAGTGGCGCTTTATTGAAGCGACATGTGTCTCTCTAAACATATACAAGAATCTTACTTTTTAGATACCATAAATATTTTTAATTAATTAATATATAGATATAGATACCTAATATAATTAAAACTCTTATAATAAAATTTCCTATTATATTCATTGTTACCATTATTAATGATTTTCATCGTCATTCATATTTTCGGTGGTAATTTATAATTTACAACATATTGTTATTTATAATATATATAAATAAAACTTATTTATTCTAATCTATTGGGCATGTTAAATTAATAATGAATAATAATAATACATCTATTTTACTAAGTTATAATTTAATATTACTTATTGTTTAATTATTTATTTATTCATCTATTAACCTAACGAAATGTGGTTATAAGTTTTAAAACGATACAAACCATATTTCATCATGATGACTTTAGATTAGGTGATACCTTTGCCAATATTAAAAGTAATATTACATCTTGACCAATATTTTTATTATACTTGTTTTTCATTATTACGCTATCATTGGAGAGACCAAATGCATGTAATGGGACATGTTCAAAATTTATTTTCTTTACAAAAAAATTATTCGTATGATATGTGTTTAAGCACAGGCTTACACCTAGCTTACCAAAGGGGGTTTGACTTTACGGAGGAAATGAGAATAGGTTCGGTCGGGCTTACTGGCGGTTCCCTTACGGTGTTAGACGTTAATCCACGCCACCAAGCTTATGGGTGTGTATTTTTGTGTGTGCAAAATGAAACCCTGAGGTCTGTATTTATAGTGGGCAAAAGAGGTTTTGAGGCTGGCCCACGGCTGATCGTGCTGCTTGCACGATCCTCATTCAGGGGTAGTGGTGTCAGAAGTTTGGCATGTAGCTGATCGTGCGTGTACGATCGCATTTGTCTCATATGATTCGCCGGGTGAACAAGTCGTGTCTCTTCCGGACATAGCCGGAAGGTTCGCACAGACTGTTTTCTTATGGTTCGGATGAGTACCGGTCATGGTGCATCATCAAGCCCCCCAGCTTGGCGTTGTGCGGATGCAGGGCGTCAAGCTTGATAAGCAAAATAACCTTATGTGCTCTTAGTATAATAAATGGTTATTTGTTTTGTCGCTTGATCCGGATCCGGGATCGTTTATCTTGACTTTTGGTCCGAAGCTTGGGAAGAGTGAATATTCTTATATTCTCTCTCCTTTCTTTTCTTTTTCTTTTCCCTCTCTTTTTTTTTTTTGTTTTATTTATTTATTACTATTATTTTATTAAATAATATAATATAAAAATAAGATTATTTGTTATAGAGGTGTGAACACGTGTTGATTTCTGACGGATACCACCGAAATGTCATGTCAACTTTTAATGGACACGCGTCCCTCTCTGATAGGGCGCCGCCGAAACGTCGCGTCGAAGGTTCACGTCCCATCGCTTTCTCCCTATATAAAGGCCTTCATGGGTCATTTGTTAGCACCGTTTTCGCATTTTCTCTCGCTCCCGCCTTCGATCTTATCCGAAAATACTCCGGACGCCTGTATTATCTCTTTAGGCCTTTCAGGTTCGTTCCTTTTTCTCTCATCTTTTGTTTATTTACATGGCCTCCAAGAGTGATCTGGATAGGCAATTCTGTAGTATAACCGCAGACGAGCTGTCTTGGTTCTTATCGAGGTATAGGTTCCCTACCCATTATCGTTATAGGTTACCTGCTCCGGATCATGTTGCGTCTGATGTTCCGAATGGCATGATTACCCTATATTGTGTGCCCTTCGAAATAGGAAATCTTAGGCTACCTTTTACCGATTTTTTCCTAGGTGTACTGCATTATTTCCGATGCCACGTTTCACAATTAAATCCTTTTGGTGCTTTGAGATTATCTATGTTCGAAGCTGCTTGTAAAGCGCACGATGGGGAAGCCTCTGTAGCTCTTTTTCGACGATTTTTTAAGTTGGCAAAGGCTGGGAACTGGTTCACCTTCGAGAAGAGGACCGAGACAGGTGTCGGAGAGTGTATCACCGGGATTCCTTCATCTATTAAGGGATGGAAAGGGAAGTTCTTTTATGTGGATGCTTCGGTTGTTCCGGAGGAGTTTAGGTGTGCACGTGTGATGCGAAAACGGTCGAAGGGTGCACTTTCTGATCCGTTTCCTGCCGGAGGTTTTAGTGAGGAGTTGTTGGCTAATTTAGTGGGGCTTCCGCTTCGTTATCGGATTTTGCCGGAACCCATATTGTATCTTGCCAAGTTAGCTCCTACTTGGGCCTACCACCCTGCGACTCCGGTTATTTCAGTGAACGGGGAGGGTATGCCCATAGGATCTTTTCTTGCTTTATTAATCTATATGCACATGCGAAATTTGATGTATAACGGATTAACTTGTTTTTCTTTTGCAGTTATGGGTTTGTCTAAATTCCTGAAAAGCGGTTATGATGATGCTTCCTTTACTCCGAACCCTCCAAATGCTAAAGAGGTGGATCTTGTGGACTTTTCCCGCCGCGTTGAGGCGTCATTGGAGGTCGTGGCTCCGGAAGGGGATACTCAGGGTGAAATTGGGGACCCATCGCAGAGGGTTCCCCGGCCGGAGGCTTCTCAACAAAGGACTGTGAATGTTCCAGAGATTGTGGTAGATTCTGCTGAGCAGGATAAACTTGAGAGGAAGGTTCGGAAGCGTGCCGAAGGTGTTGTGGAACAGGCGAAAACTAAAAAAGCGCGGGTAGCGGGTGATGTGGGGGCAGCCGGTTCCCGAGCGGGATCTCTGGCTCACAAGTTGAAAAAGGCTACCCTTCGTGAAGATCGTAGAGAGGTGCCAGGTCCTGGAATAGGCAAGGGTTTTATGGCTTTGGGACGATTGGAGGCCGATGCACGTTCGGTTAATCCTAAACCTGTTAGTGTATCTTCTTCTGAGGATACGACTAGTGATGCTCATCCGGAGGGTGGGTTGAAGGAGGAGGAAGATGAGGAGGTGAATACGGATGGTGTATTTATTCCGCCTTTTGCTCGTTTGCGCCACCGGAGCCTTCTTAATGATGAGGATGAGAGGATTGATTATGTTCGTAATATCATGGTTCCGTCGCGGATGATTATGGCAGCGAACATGACCGATGGAGCTTTTATTGACTTTGCCAACAAGTCATTGGTCAATACAATCACTTCTCAGGTATGATCTATTTGGTCTGGAGGCGATAGGTTGTTATGATTTAGTAATTTATTTACATATGCATTCTTTGTTTGCAGGCTGAGTACATGAGACGTTTTTCTCTGGCGAATGATCATCGTTACCAGTTATTGAGGGAAAATGGGAAGCTGCAAAAAAAGATTGAGGGTTATGAGAATGATGAGGCACGGCTGCAAAGGGAGGAGGTTTTCGAGGAGCTCCGGGCCGAGATTAGTGTGAAGCAAAGTGAAAAAGAGATGGTGGAGCGGGAGTTAGAGTCTGTCCGGAAGGACCTGGAGAGGCTAGATGTGGTTAAGGCTGAGAAAGAAAATTGGAAGAAAAAATATGAGGAAAGCAGGGTGAAGATGGAGGGGTTCTCTAGAGATTTGCTGGGTAGTCAAGATAGGGAGGCAGTTTTGATCAGGGAGAAAAGTCTTCTCGAGGGGGATCTTGAAGCCGCGCGTCTTGAGAAAAAGATCCTTGTGGAGGGTCTTCCGCTCATCATTCGGAAATTTATAAAGAGTGACGAATTTAGCAAGGAGTTGAGCGTTGTGCAATCTCATGCTATGGACTTTGGGGGGTATCGGACGTTGGGGAATTTGCGTAACAGGCTTCCGGACCTAGATGTCACTGCGTTCAATGAATACAAGCCCGACGCGTTTGCAGATCTGATCGCCGCAGGAACTCAGTTGGAGGAGAAGGACTTTCCGTTTCTTAGCAGTCTGGCCTCCAGCTTTGATGTTCCGGCCAGCGAGATTTTGCAGATGGAGCCGGAAACTCTCCCAGAAGATGCTCTGTGAAGATTCGTTATGATAAGTCATTTGGTACCATCAATCTTGTTGACTTGCCTTTGGATATTGTGTTTTGTAACTTAACTACTTGTGGCTAATTTGGACATGTTGTTTGCCTTTGACGTTTGCATATTTTGTGTTATGATTTTGCGTGATAAATGTTGATGGTTTGACAGCGATCCTTATGCTATACGGTACCCGTAAACGAAATGTCGTGCAGATGATGTAGTAACATTGTTTTCTGTCCGAAGTATTATTGGGCGTTATCCCTTGAAGTCAATTGTCAGTGAATGTTAGTCAATATCCAAAATGACATACAGAACTTGATATGCAGATTTAAAACATGTTTAAATGTCGGCATAGATCGTTTATAATCCGGAGCCGAAACGTACGGATTTTGATACGCATATTCGAAACAAGTTTAGATGACGTAGCAGATATAGTTTTTAATCTGAAACGTATGGGTTTTGATGTACAAATTTTAGAAAATAGGTTTAAATAAAAAATGAATATAACTTCTAATCCGGAGCCGGAGCGTATGGATTTTGATGTACAGATTTTATGTTTAAATAACAATGAATATAACTTCTAATCCGGAGCCGGAGCGTATGGATTTTGATGTACAGATTTTATAAGTTTAAATAACAATGAATATAACTTCTAATCCGGAGCCGGAGCGTATGGGTTTTGATGTACAGATTTTATAAGTTTAAATAACAATGAATATAACTTCTAATCCGGAGCCGGAGCGTATGGATTTTAATTTGTTGTTAGCTAACATTATACTTGGTAAAAACACGTCTTGGTCCGAGGCCAGGGCGTATACGGACGTAAGATATTGGTTTTTCAAGAATACTTGGTAATTTTAAACACGTCTTGGTCCGAAGCCGGAGCGTATACGGACGTAAGATATTGGTTTTTCAAGAATACTTGGTAATTTTAAACACGTACGATAATATATATATATATATATTTTTATTATTATTATTATTATTTTTTTTTTTTTTCAAAAAATACTTGAGGTGATCAGGCCTAGACCATGTTTGGTAGGCGTTTTTGTAATCTGTCATTCATGTTAACAGGATAGAATAAGCAAAATGCAAATATGGTATAATTTAAATATGCAAGCAAAGTGTGGCCGGAGCCTTTTAATATCCTTCGGCCGGAGCCTGCATTACATCTGTCATGGCTACTCTTTGTTAAGCTTTACAAAATATTAAGACTCAAAGGTGTGTTTCAAAAAGTCTTGTGTGCCTCCTGTATTAGCTATATGTAACACCGCTTTAGTTGGGCTCCATTCCATGTTCGGGGGAGGTTGTCCCCTCCCATGGTTGCCAGCTTGTATGAGCCGTTTCCACAGGCTTCTACGACTGTATATGGTCCTTCCCATTGTTGACTCAACTTCCCTTGTTTCTCCATCTTGCTTGCGTCGTTGTTGCGGAACACAAAATCTCCTGGGAGGAAGGTGTCTTTTCTGACACGTTGATTATAGTATTTCTGCATCTGCTTCTTGTGATGGGCTTCTCTGATGGTGGCTATTTCCCTCCTTTCTTCTAAAAGATCCAAATTCGTCCGTAGCTCTGCTCCATTCTCATCCTCAGTGAGGAACCTTCTGCCGGTGGGCACACTTACTTCTGGGGGAATCATTGCCTCTGTGCCGTATACCAAGCTGAACGGTGTTGCTCCGTTGCTTGTTTTTGGAGTCGTTCTATGTGCCCATAATACTTGATGGAGTTCCTCCGTCCATCCAGACTGGCTGCGTCCTAACCTGGTTTTAATTCCTTTAACAATTTCCTTGTTGGTAACTTCTACTTGTCCATTGGCCTGCGGATGAGCTACTGAGGTAAAGGATTGCTCAATTTCTAAGTTTTTGCAAAAAGTATTGAATGCTCCTTCACAGAATTGCTTGCCGTTATCACTCACGATTGTCTTCGGGATTCCAAACCTGGTAACGATGTGCTCCCAAACGAACTTTTCAATATGTTTTCCCGAAATTGTTGCCAAGGGTTTGGCCTCCACCCACTTAGTAAAATAATCAATGGCTACCACTAGGAACTTCAATCTTCCAGGCGCCTCCGGAAATGGACCAACGATGTATATTCCCCATTTGAGGAATGGCCATGCGGATGTAACTGGGATCATATCGTGCTTTGGGGCCTTCGGAACGGATGAGTGAACTTGGCATGAATCACATGTTTGTAGCTCTTCTCTGGCATCTCTGTACATGGTTGGCCAGAAATACCCCATTGTAGTCGCCTTTGCTGCCACCGTTCTTGGTCCGGAATGTAATCCGCAGGATCCTCTATGCAATTCTTGTATGACTTCTTTGGCCTGTCGTGGTCCTACACATCTGAGTAGTGGACCCAGGAATGATTTCCGGTATAGAACACCTTCTTTGAGAGTGAACTGCGGGGCCTTTACTCGTATTTTCCTTGCTTGATCACGATCTTCTGGAAGAAGTCCGCTGGTTAAGTACTCCATGATGGGCGTCATCCAGGTGGGGCCTTCTTCTTCAATTACCCTCACTCCTCTTTCTTCCTCTATTGAGCTTCTTTGAAGGGTTTCTACTAGCACTTTTTTTGTCAGATGTGCGAAGGATGTTGAGGCTAGCTTGCTTAGCGCATCTGCAATTTTATTCTTGGTTCTGCTGATATTGTGGATTTTGAAGGACAAGAATTGCTGCTTGATCTCTTTGACTTTCTCCAGGTACTTCTTCATGATCGGTTCTTTTGCCTCATATGTCCCGTCCACCTGAAATGCTACGATCTGGGAATCAACAAAAGCATGCAGGTGCTGGACACTCATTTCTTTGGCTATCCGTAGGCCAGCCAGTAATGCTTCATATTCGGCTGCATTATTAGATGCCTTGAACTCAAACCGTAAGGCATAAGTGAATTCTTGTTTTTCCGGATTAATTAATATAAGTCCTACTCCGGAGCCATCTGCACTAGACGCTCCGTCTGTATATAGCTGCCAGTGGATGTCCGCCTTTGCCACTGACTCTTCGGATGTTACGGGCTCCGGTTCCTTCCTTTTTCCTTGGATTGGACTTAGTTTGGCCTCGGCTAAGAAATCAGCTAGTGCTTGTCCCTTGATGGCATTTCGTGGGCGGAATTCGATATCATGTTCTCCCAATTCTATTGCCCATTTGGCCAACCTGCCTGAAACTTCGGGTCGTGTGAGCACTTGTTTAATGGGTCTGTTTGTTAGGACTTGGATGGGATGCCCTTGAAAGTATCGACGGAGCCGTCTTGCAGCATGAACTAAAGCGAGTGCTAATTTTTCGATCTCAGAATATCGAACTTCCGGACCCTGGAGTACTCTGCTGACAAAGTAAACTGGTTTTTGCCCCTCTTTTCTGTTGGATACCAAGACTGCACTAACTGTTTCGCTGGAGGCTGCCAAGTAAACTTGTAACGTCTCCCCTTTTTCTGGGGCCACTATAGTTGGCAAGTGCTGGAGATAGTCTTTTATCTTTTCAAAGGCCTCTTCTGCTTCCGAAGTCCATCTGAAGTTCTGCTTGTCCAGACACCCTTTTAGCGTTTTAAAGAAAGGGAGTGATCTGTCTGCGGACTTGGACAAAAATCGATGAAGTGCTGCAAGTTTGCCGTTTAAACTTTGTACCTCTTTTATGTTTACCGGGGACTTCATCTCCATGACCTCCTTTATTTTTTCTGGGGAAGGTCGAATCCCTTGCTTAGTCACCATGTGCCCTAGGAACTGCCCTTCTTCCATTCCAAAGTGACACTTCTTGGGGTTTAACTTCATGCCTATGGATCGGAGAGTTCCGAAGGTCTCTTGAATATCCCATAGCATGTCTTCTTCTGTTCTACTCTTAATGACCATGTCGTCCAC
>JAOEHQ010011587.1:0-16213 GCA_025447715.1 Asclepias incarnata
AAGGAATTTATCATCCTGCCTTACTTAATTACACGGCCGAAGCCTGCTTAACCCGTAGCCTGAGCTAGGCGGGTGTTGTTATTAAATTTCTAGAGAACTGGTATATGTTCACATCTGCAGGGAATTTATCATCCCGCCTTACAAAATTACATGGCCGGAGCCTGCTTAACTCGTAGCCTGAGCTAGGCGGGTGTTATTGTTAGATGTCTAGAGAACTGGTCTCTGTTCACATCTGCAGGGTATTTATCATCCCGCCTTACTTAATTACATGGCCGGAGCCTGCTTAACCCGTAGCCTGAGCTAGGCGGGTGTTATTGTTAGATGTCTAGAAAACTGGTCTCCGTTCACATCTGCAGGGTATTTATCATCCTGCGACGCAAGGTTGCGAGCCTACGCGTCCATGCCAGTAGAATGTATATACGTTGCCAAGTTTTCTTGGGCTTATTGTGTGGTTGCCAAGTTTTCTTAGGCTTACTGCATGGTTGCCAGGTTTTCTTGGGCTTACTGTATGGTTGCCAAGTTTTTTGGGCTTACGATGTGGTTGCCAAGTTCGTTGGGCTTACTGCGTGGTTGCCAAGTTCCTTGGACTTTGCTTGTCCCACTATTCCAGATAGGACCCAATAACTTAATGTGAAAACACCTGCAATAATATGAGTACATGACACCAAAGATATATTGTGAAGTAAATGACATATAAAAGTATGGATTTGTGAAGATAACGTGGTGTCATTCTTTTTGACATGGGAAATATCTTCAATCATGTTATGTATGTACAATAAAGATGAAGCAGTGGTTATTTTATCTCTTTTTTTTTTTGTAATTGAGAAAGGACTATCGAAGTTAAACAATTCTTCGAGTGTCGTGCCATATAAGTTAAAAATACTATGAGAGAGGTTTTATGTAGCTTAAAATGCTTTATTATTATTATTATTATTATTATTAGATGTACTTAAATCGCTAGACTTTTGGTGACTCCCACTGCTTTGAGCAAGTTTCATAGTCTATAAATGGGCTTGGAAACATGAGGTATTTTAATCCGTATACCATTATCCTACATTATGCGTCGAATAATGACCTGGATGTCAGTCCAAGACGTAGCGAGAGTATGAGTATCATAACTACTAGTTAGCTAAGTACTATACTAAAATGATTCCCAAACCTTTATGTTCATTGTTGGAGAATATTTTCAAATTCACAGATGAACGAGTTTGGCTTGGTGGTACACGTATAAAGTTTAGAGTCTAAACATAGTAATCAGAAGAGGGATCTTGAGGGTCATCAAACGTTTTGATATAGGTTAAGGGTATGCTTTTGATGGGAGTTTTATGTTATCGCTCCCTTAAAGTCTAGCAAGTTATATTATATTCTAAACTACAACCTCCGATGTGGGGATACAATAGTTAATGATTTGATATATAAATAGGCAAGATAACTTATGCGAGAAAATCGTAAGTGAGGGGGTGCATCTTACAAATTCCTACTAGGCACAACATAATTCGATAGATATATGACATCATAAGACTTGACGCATGTTTTCGGGATATGGTATTATGACATCGAGATAATAGGAATGTCCGAAGGAGAAGATGGTTGGCATGATAAGTGGTCGGAAATTCAGGAATATTGAAAATGTGGCGACTGGAAGTAATGTAGTGGGCCTAAAATATAATATATAGAAATCAATATTAGATGCGATACACGCGCGATCCTCCTGCGCCCCACGTTTGCAATGGTTGTATTGAATCCCAGTTATTTGAGACAATATAGAGAAAGTCTGGAATTTTTAGGTAAATAATGAGTATGCCCTGGTAAGGGAGTAACGTCAACGAATGAGTGATAACTAGAGATCATTTTTGAAAATAGACCCTTCCGAGCGATGAATGTTGCATAAGATGATTGCAACAAAATTATAGATTGTGGAGTGGAATTTGATGTGTAGATAAGTCAAACATATAATACAGAGATAAGTGTACTATTAAAAGGTTTGAGCCAGAAGGTGATGACCTATGATAGAAGCGTGAGCTGAAATGACCGTGTCGGTAGATATATATGTATTGTTATTTATTTTATTATTATTATTATTATTATTATTATTATTATTATTATTATTATTTTTTGGAATATAAAGAAGATACAAGATGATAACTCAAGGGTAATACCCGAAAGATAGTTTAACAAAAGGTGATAAGAGGAGATATAGACCGGAGACTATGAACCAGGAACTGGTAAACCCGGGAGCATGGGTGCAAATCCGTAGGGCGTTTGCCCAGAGAGTGTTGACCTTGAAGTGTAAACTCGGAGGGGGTTAACATGAAAGCATTACCTCAAGATGGTAGTGAGAAACATGGAGTTATTATATAAGTTTTGATTATATATATATAAGTTTTGATTGTATATACATATTATTATTATTTATTTATTTTGATAAAATAAATTGCAGACATAGGGTACATCATGTAGACATTCATTTATAAGAGCCGTTATAGGAGGCTAACAAGAACGTATTGAACCAGTGGTTCTAATCCGGGGGTAACCGCAAGGTGGTAGTTGTTGATGAGCCGGCTATAACATACACGTTGATTTTTTAATAACAGAAAAGAACAAAATCCACTTTGCAATATATGAATGGACTTAAATTAAATTATATGCCACACTAGGAACACAAGTAGCTTATAGTATAGATACAACAGTCAAACGACTATATCTTGCTGATTCTGATGGACACGTGTAGTAACTTTGTGTATATTTCAGTGAAGTAAAATCAGTTTTAAAGCACACGCATTGACTTTCCGGATCACACCATCCCTCTGTTGCTCCGTCAGGTTTCGTTTCTTTTCCTTTCTTTTTCCATTAGAAACGTAAGTTCATAAGAAATCAATGATCTGTTATCCACCTTAGTAAACATTGAGGGAGTTTTCGAAACATGAAACCCGGAAGATTGGTTCACCCCGGAGGATAAAAATTGAATGACGGTAAGCCGGAGGGCACAACTTGCAAGGTGCAAAGGTGACATGTAGCTCGGAAGCTTCGTCGGAAGCAATAATCAGAAGAGGTTGGAATTCGTAGGATATAACGGGGAAGTGTGATGATCCGGAAGGTATATCTAAAAAGCGGGAACCAAGGGTATCGTTCCCGGAGCGGTAAGAACAAGTGATATTTATTCTTGTACAACCGAGAATATTATATATAATATATTTCTTATCATGGTACCACATAACACGAGTTCAATAAGGCATATGGCATATGTATGCAACTATGTATCTATTATATAAAGAAGGTGTCGCATATCATATACTTATTGATAAGGGTGGCAACCCGGAAGCATAAGGTTTTGCCGTAGGGTATAACTGGAAATAGTTTTCAAAAACAATAACCCCGTGCCGGAGGGTGACAACGGAAAGTCAACTCGATTTAAGATTTTTTACTATCCAAGACAATAGGAATGGAAGGTAAAACATCAAGGGAATCTTCAAAAATCAAAATATGAAACTCGGATATGATGGCTCGATCATCCCGGATTCCTGGAAGGTAAAAGTTGAATGATGGTGAGCCGGAGGGTATACCGGAGGATGTTATTACAAGGCACTGACAAGAAACAACCACCCGTAGGATTTAGCAGGAAAGCATGGTAACTTGGAAGGTAAATCTAGAGAGTGGTCACCCAGATTACGTTCCCGGTGCCCGGTGGTGGTAGCCTGTCCCTTTGGTGGAGTACATGTATATAACCAACTCCATCACCACGGTAGGTGTGCCTCTAACGCCGCAGGCTGAAGAGGTAGCGTAATTTGGTTAGCAACTGTTCAGGCTACGGCTATGATAGTTCGTAGGCTACGGCTAAGATAGTAGCCGTAGGTAGTATGTCATCAGCAACAAAGGAGATTAATCGTGCGTGTAATACGCAATTACCCATGGACCAGTAGTGTCCTTCTGATAGCAGGCATACCCAAAAGAAGCAAGGTTGATGGAGACGACTTCGGAGATGTCTCGTTCACCACTTCAGGTAGGTGACGTTGTTGTAATTGGTGTCTCACGGATAGCATGTGTATATATATATAACTATATATGCTACTTAATTTTACAACTTTGTTTAGATAAAAGATAAAATCTCTTAAGATGTGTGTGTATTTTCTCACTATGGTGATGAGCTTTTTGAAAGAAAAGACAGCTGAAATGGAGGTTTTGTTTACTCTACTTTATGGAACCATGGTTGAGTTAAAAGTAAATTTTTAACTGTTAAAATAAATTAAAAATATGATATAGGAAAAATATGTAATTTCACAAAAATCCAAATGCCAGTTGGATTCCATTTCAAGAATCATTTATGGGATCTAAACACATGGAGCAGCTTTTGGTTTATATTTATCCACGAAAATAGCACAAGAGTACATCATATTATGTATATATGTAAAAGTAAATAAATAAATATGGATCTGGTTTGTGCACCTACTTTTTTTTCGAAATATGGATCTGGTTTGTGCACCTACTAACGTGTGTATTTAGACGATGAGAAAAAGATAGGTATGTAACCCGTCAGTACACTGTCCTTTACTTTCATATGATTAATAAACTTATATATTTTTTATTAAATGCAAACAACATTTTCGTTGAGATCTCAGCCGTCTATGTGTATGCACACATCTCGACTTTGTGTTTAATTTTGTTTACAAAACCAATGCAACAGAAAGAGAAAAGGATGCAAGTTGTAATAAAATTTGTTTTTAATTTGTTTACAAAATCAACACAAACAGCAAACCGTATGTATATATAAAAATAAATAAATACATATCCGGATCGATACATACTAGTGCGTGCGATTAGATATAAGAAAGGGATGAAAAAGCTACAGTAAGAATTAAAGAGATCAGATCTAGAACTTGATAAGGACACCGTTATCATAGATCAGAATTGGAGAGTAGATTATGGATGGCGCCACTTGTTTAAGCATAAAGTTACACCTGCTCGGGTGTAAGATTATACTTAGGTACATGGGGTTAATCCTAGATAAGGTGTAATGTAATGGGGGAGATGATGTTGTTGCTACTTCGGGTGGCGATTCCCAATTGGTGACCACAAGATGTGACGCCACAGGCAGAAGTAGGCTAAGGAGTGAGAGAGAATGTATGCTCAGTAGGGCTAAGGTCATGTTAAATTCCGGAGGCTACGTCGGGAGCCTCTATGGAGCAGACATGTTCATGTCCGGAGGCTGTCAGGAGCCTCCATGGAGCAGCCATGCTCAAGTCCGGAGGCTGTCAGGAGCCTCCATGGAGCAGACATGCTCATGTCCGGAGGCTACGTCAGGAGCCTCCATGGAGCAGTCATGCTCAAGTTCGGAGGCTGTCAGGAGCCTCCATGGAACAGCCATGCTCAAGTTCGGAGGCTACATCAGGGCTGAAGCCTAGTAGCCTCTACAGGGTAGAAGAGATATCATTATCCTTAAGTTATCAGGGGATGGTACATCATCATGGGTTAAGTCTGAACCAGCATAAATTTATCCAAAAAAACAGTAAAAATAACAAAAATAGGAAAAAGTAGCCACCTTTATCTGTAGCTACCAACTAAAGTCATATTAACTTTCCAAGACACTTAAGTAACCATATGAACTTGACATATTTCACAAGCATATAAAGCAACAAGTGAAAGTGACACAGTAGTTCCAACTTGCTTCCCTTTCCATACATTTTATCATGTCCCAAACATTACAAAAGTGGTCACGTTATAATATATGTCTGAAAATGTGAACCATATCTTTTTAAAATTAAAAAATAAAATAAAAAAATCCAAATTTCAGATTACAAAATCTCAACCTTCAAACTTTGCAATGAGAAGTCAGTGATTGATGTAACCATGTAATTAATATCATAACCACATATACCTAATTAAAACAACAACAATTCTTAAATCTAAAACAATATCGCTACAATAAGTTATCTATCTATCTTATATTATAGGTTGTATTCGCTCTTTCTTTATATATATATGGCAATTTATGTTCCGGGTCAACCCGGATTAGCACTGAAGATTTCTTGCACAATAAGCTAGTAGGCTCATCAAAGCGTTCTATCACATACTCGATCACTGACCGAACCAGAAAAGCTGTGCAGCTAGTTGAAATCACAATCCTTAATAACCTCTGGTGGCCAGTCGAAACATATATATTTAACTTGTCAACCTCTAGCTTCCTGACTACATCACTGAAAGGAACTCTTATAAGTCGATCCAGCTGACCTTATTATGTATTTAGTGTGACACCTAAGCATGATTCTTTACGCGCACAAATCCATGCACACATTGTTATCCCTAATTAAAACCTCGGATAACAAAAAAGTGTATACAATTCAGTATAGCCATCAAGAGCCACCTAAACTATACTACAGGTTAGCTGATAGATGGGTTCCAAATAGCAGCCAAAGAATCTTCAGATTGTATCTTCAGGGTAATCTACATTAATAATTTCCAAACGATCAATTATATTAAGGAAGCACATAATTTCCTCATAATAAATCATATATATCAGTTACTGTTTATTTCCAGTAGTGTAGGGAGCTCAAGAAAGAACAATTATATATAATTGTAACCTCAGATCGAGTTATATCAGAACAAGCACTTGAATCTTGCCAGAAAAATGCTTCCAATCTGATAATCAAGATAGAGTCATATCGAAGGATCAGATCTAGAAACTAAAAGTTAAATAGGAAAAAACTGAAAAAATGGTTAAATTTCACGAGGGACTATCGCTTTTCATGATTCTGTATCCTGTAAATGGCAAGGAAAACCGAATTAAGATGAAGTGCAAAGTGATAATAGGTACATATTTTTATACAAAAATCATATAAAAGTCAACCAACCAACATCAGCACTAGTAATCAGCATGAATTTGTCCATGATCTTCATATCTTCATCATCATCCAATGTACCTAACTACAAATTAAGACCAAGAATAAACGTTTTTAAAAACAAGCTAAGATCAAGGAGGTGATTATTGACACATTATGAACTATTCACGATGTCTGCCCGCCTGGCATGAACCCAAGAATTTCAAATCTTTGACTTTATTGACCTTCACTTCCAATCATATCGAACTGTTGCTAAAAAGTTCTTCCCAGAATTCATCATCGAGTTCTCTATCTTCGCACTCGAATTCATCAAGGTCATTAGGTACTTCTTGACCTCCTTTGGGTCTCCCAAATCCTTGCATTTCTAAAGCAAGTTCATCTAGCTCGGACAATTCAAAACCAGACAGATCCTCCCATTCTTGAGGTTCGTCTTTAATCAGCCTTGACCCTTGACCATAGTCAATAAACCTTCTCTTTTTGTTGATGGTGGTCTCCTCAAGATCCTTACTCTTGCCATGCCGAACCAACTTCTGGACAAAATCGGGATTTTGCATTGCTTTTGCTAAAAAGCTCATCATCTTTTGTTGCTTCTGTTCCGTTCCTTGAAGTCTCAACTCCATTGCTTGAAGACGGGCTCGGGTATTTTGTTGTTGTTGTCTGAGCTTCACCAACTCCGTCATAAGAATCTGTTTGTCACGTCTCAAACGTTTGACTTCACCATCTATTCCAAATTTTCCAACCTCCAAGCATGGAGTGATCGCTTGTTGTGGAACCGGAGGCTGAGCAGGTGTCTTTCTTCGCCTAATATTCTTCAAATTGTGCCTCTGGCCCCTTATAAATCCTTCATTTGCAAACTCCCATATATCAGGATCTATCTTTCTAAAACCCTGCATTCAGAAAGCAAAATTTTGAAACTAACAAGTTCCAACCACATTGGGGATCTAAAATGCATGTAATAAATGTGACAAATCAGTGAACTCTATCATTCCTCCTCAAAACATATGCTAGCAATTAAGTAGCAGCCATTCCTTAAAATTGCAAAATTGTACGTCTGTTCATGAATATACAATGTACAACTACTACATTTTGACCTATATATACACGATTCCTAACCATTTTAATGCAACATATTTATCATTTAAAGTTGTAAGTAAATATGTTATTTGTAACCATTTAATACAACATACTTACCTTTTAAAATAGCAAGTAATTTTGTTGCATTATTTTAGATGGTTAAAAGATAAGTTGCATGTATTTCATCAATCAAATTAAAAGGTTCTCCAGATGTGTGAATTAATTTCTATAAATGTTTGACTGAATACCAAATTCCCCATTCTTCCTGTTTGACTTTCGTTTTTCACCAATTGGACAGCAAGAAAATTTTTTACTCTTTCAACCAACTAAATCCAACATTAGAAAAGGTGAATAGTAACTAAACAAGTTCAATGATCAAATTTCATCAACCAATTAACATTATGTAAAAATCAATTAAAAACCTTTGATAAAACACAATATGTGAGTGACACCTTAATTAAGATTCACACACATTTAACCAATATATAATAATAAAGCCATCTTTACCACATATCAAATGCATATATAAATTAGAAAGAAAAAAAAAAAAACATGGCTAAACTCAATCAGCAAAGGATAAACTTACATAAGTATTAAGCTGCCTTACAAAGCTAGAGAAATTGTTATGCTTGAAGTATCTAGGAAGTAGATGAGTAGAAAAAGCATGTGGATCCCAAACAACAAAGCTTTGACCACCTCTTCTCCAACAAACAATGTGATCCATACTTTGATCATCAACCATATCATATATTTTTGTCAAAAAAGGTGGAGGTCCAGCATCATGTAAACCTTCCATTGGCTGTGGCATATCTACCATCAAAGGTTGCCTTTCTTGTACAGTACTCCTGTCACTCCTACTTGAAACAGATGATGTGTACTCTATTTTTACATCTGGGTAGTAAGGATTCATGGTCGTCTAGTCTTATAAATTAAACAACTTTCTTCTATGTACGTCTCACAATCTTTTTAATCCAAAGATTCAAATTTCAAGGGGGATCATCAAATCTTGGAGTAAACAACAATACCCAAATGAAATTTGTATCATTTAAGAGCTAAAGATTTTTTTTATTTTTTATTTATATGGGTATGCTTTTTTTGTGATTATGAAATCAGTTTATTAAGTTTTGAAGTAAACCCAAGAAGAAAAGATAGAAAAACAAGAGAAAGAAAAGAAAAAAAAAAATTCAAGATTTATGGGTTGAGAAAAAAAGTCAAACACATAAATTGTATGACATAAAAAGACTTTAAAAGTAGAAAGTTTAAGCTAGATTTGGGGATATGATGAGTTCAGATGACATGAAAGGAAATTAATGAAGGAAAGAAATGACAGTTTGGCAGGAAAATCTATAGATCAGTAGTGTTGGGCTTTATGCTTTGGGAAAGTTCCCTTTTAATGATAAAAACATGCCTATGGCCTCAAGAACTAAGGAAGTTTCTGGAGGCTTTGCAACTTGCATATATGGAACTTTCTTTTTCTTTTTCTTTTCTTTTTTTGGAAGTTTTTTCAAAGAATTTGTTGGGATTTATTAAAAATTTAGAGGTGAAAAAAAGTGTATTTATATTCGTATTCTAACTTTGATGAAATGGTTATAAACTTGTGTAAATAAATTTAGTCAGCTTTGATTCCTATTAAGTTAAGATGTGATTATCAAACTTATTCTCATTTAATAACTACTAGATTCTAATTGTGGGAGAGTCTAACAAAAAATTAACACATGGTTTATCCTCATCTCAGACCGGATTTAATCGACTTCATGTGGTGTTATCCATTCAGTTGCACTTACCTCGGTACACTAAAACTTTGCAAAGTGTTTGTATAGGTACCAATGCGGTACAAGAGATTAAGGAGTTCTTTCCGATTTATCTTTTTTTACTAAATTTAAACATGTGTCAAATACACGAGATGCTTACGGCATTTTCAAGATAAGATGAATTATTAAATATATGTAACTAAAAAAACTTTGTAAATTCAAATATAAAAATATATGGAAAAACAAATTGATAAATTCAAATATAAAAGGTGTAAGTAAAATCAAAGTAAAAGAATATAATACTGGAACATTAAAAACACATATTTTATTTCATCTTTTATAATACTTCTTTGTAGGCAATATTTATTGTAACAACCGTAAGATATTAATGATAATGTAACTCATATTAAATAAAAGTAAACCATATTGTATTACGTACCTTTATTTAGATTAAATTAAATTTCTTCCACTTAAAGTTTTAAAACTATAAAAATTTTGATAACAAAAAAACTGGAAAAATACATATCATTATCGTTTTAATTAAATCCTCCACATTCATTGATGCAATTGGCCTAATAAAATTTTCTAATATATATTTAATATCATTTCTTAAAATAATTTTATGACATAAGCAATGACTAATTTGAAGAAATAAAGAGATGTGACTGACTAATAAATCATTAGGAAAACTTTCTTTAATATATAGGAGGATTATTATTATTATTTGTGAAAATTTCATATTAAGAAAACCTTATTCATATTTGTCTCTTAAAACATTATTCATACAATAGTATATCAAGCAGCCTAGCAGCTAGTCAGGTTGTTGAGTTGATTTTTTAAAATTTGTTTTTCTTTTTCGGGTTTTAGATTTTAAATTTTCTTTTTAGGGTATCTTTTGAATAAAGTGGTTACGTTTTTATTTGTTTTTTTTCCCGCAATTCATTTTACTTTTTCACATGTTTTTGGTTTTTCATAGTTAATTGTATAAAATTACTACGTTTTCATTTATTTTTTGCTCCATATAGTTTAAATGATTATTATATTTTATGTTTTTATGTAACAACATCTATAAAAGGTTAGAATATTTCTTTTTAATTACGTGATCTCTTAATTTTACTGGTTATGTTGGTATTTTTATTATTTTTTATGAATTTATATTAACATCATCTATCGACGACAATATAAAGATCCAATGTCTACACATTTACATACTAATTAATATCTTCATATAAATACATTCAAACAACATATATAGTCAGTAACATCATTTTTTACTTGTTATTTTATTCTGTTTAGTTATATGTTTTATTCTATTGTTGGTATAAGTTTTTAGAGTTGACAAAAAGTCCCGCAACAACGTTCGGGTACCAAATCCTTGTGATATTATATACTCTCTCTTCGTCTAAAAATAAGTATAGATATTATATTATTTTTTTTTATCTCAAAGTAAATATTTTGCTTGAAGTTTTAATCAATTAAAACATTTAAAAAAATTAAGAATAACATCTTATTAGTTGAAAGTCACTTCATAGACATCCTTATGTCAATTTCTACCGAGATTCAGATGGTAACAAGACGGGATCGGGACTTGAAAATTTTTGCTCATCCGTCTTCTAATAATTAAATATCTATATTGTATGTCTAAACATATCCTAATAGTATAATAAGAAAAATAATTCAATTAAAAGAATTATATTAATAAAAAAAATTACTTTAATAATATATTTTTTTAAACATTACATTAAGAAATATAAAACAAAAAACATTATATTAACGTTAACAGTAGTTTCCTAGGAGTTGTCTTTTTTACCGTTTAAAAGAAAAAAACTTTTTTTTTTTGGTGTTATTGTCTTTTATTAAAAAAATATTATATTTTTTTAAATGGTCGGATTGAAGGGTGGAACTCATATACACTCGTCTTTCACTCATCGGTTAATTGATGATGGAATCCAACACAAAAGTTGTCAATGATGAAGCAATCGATGAGACTGTTGGCAGCAATCTTATGTTTTATAAAAAAGAGGGACCCTTATTTACAAAACTTTTTTTTTGCAAGAACTTTGAGAACTCCTAAATTATGTATTAGATCGCATGTTTTTAAAAGTGAAATGTTATAAAAGTTCACGCCATAAAAAAAACTATTTTCAAAACTTTAATAATAGGTTTTTGTTCACATGTTAATGATACATTTGCACAAATTCATTTACATGTAAACAAAAGGCTATTTTTTAAGGTTTTGAAAAAAATTGCTTCTCTAACATGAAGTTAGACTATGGGGAGTGAGGCTTCCTTTAGAGGGCTTTTTTTTTTGCCATGTGGCATTGTTTAATTGGTTGAGGAATATTGAAAAGTGGAAAAGGAAAGAGAGAGAGTAGGTTGTGTGAGGTTGGGCGTCCAAAAAGGGACGTGGACTACGTTTGACCAGGCCGGAACGCCCCTTGGGGTGGCGTTCCCGGCGTTCTATGGGCGTCTTGAGAGGAGGGAACGCCCCACTCCCCATAGCCTTATAAACTTTAAAAAGAGTTTTCACATTTTTTTTAAAATAAAAATTCCTGAATTAAAGTTAACCTTATAAAAGATTTATTAAGTATGAGGTTATCTATTTTCACCTTGATGATATACCCCTTAGAACGTACGAAAAGATACATATACGAAGCCGTATCACGAAAGTCCGAGCTGCGAGAAATGATCACTATATATTAGAAGATATAAATCCTTTCCTAAGATAAAGAAATTCATATCCCAAAATACAAGGGATTAATAAATATAAGCAATATTTATCAAAGGCAACAAATCGGATAAATGATTATCTAGATATGTCACAATCTTAGTAGAAGATAATCATTAGTTATCTCCCTCTCCAAGAACCAAGATAAAGCTCTCCTATAAAATGAGACATACACATCATAACTCGGCATGAATATTGAGTCGACCAAACTTACATTACGAATTGGCGTAAAAGGACATCGTCCTTACCTGTGGGGAATCACCAATAAATCTTATCAATCATTCACCATTTATTCTCTGAATAAGTCCTAGCAACGTCTTAAAGCTAGACGTGATTTGGTGATCAATCACACCTCTTTATTCCCAATTGTACTCTTTCACTATATAATAAACAGTTGTATGTTGTGGATATAAAAAAAAAGAGTTGGAAATAAGAGACCTGTTAGTATGCTTTCTTAAAGGGTGCTCCTATTTCCACCTTCTTTTTCCTATATACACTTTTAATGTACAATAAATAATGCATACTGTACAACTGTTTATTGCACCGAAAAGGGTGTATATAGGAAAAAAGGAGGTGGAAATAAACATCCACTCCTTAAATTTTGCTTTTTTGACGAGGAATTCAAAACGGGGCTACTATTTCCACCATATAAGACAAACCAATGTACAATTAGCAATGCATACCGTACAACTGTTTAAATCACAAAAAAAAATAAAAATAGACAAAAAAGGATGGAAATAAATGGGCACATTCAAAACCGATGTGATAAGTCAGGGTCCATACGCCAACCAATCAGATTTCTCAAAACACTAGATCCAAAAAATGGTATTCCTACCTCTTTTATCCATAGACCCACCACACATCTAGTTGCTCTTTTTTTTCTTTTTAATTTTCTTATATAAATAGCGGTTTTATTCAAACTAGAAAATTTAGCTCCGCTTCAGTTTTGTCGTATTTCCTTATTGCTAAAATAAATTATTTAATATTGATTTTGAATACATTTTATCAAACATGAAAAACTAATAATATATATTTGTTATTATAGTATTAGAACATGTAATAATATTTTTTCGAATATTAATTTTTAACAAAGTATAAGTTTATATATCATTAAATAATCTAATCATGGAAATCGATGTATAAATATCTCTTATTATTTAGCACGAATCATAACATAGCAAACACAGTAAAATAACAATATATAAAAGTATCCGCTATTATTTAATGTGTGGTATTAAAATAAAACATAAAGATGACTTTAGCTACATAAGCACTACGGGCGACCAGTGTGAAACGAATCACAACATAACAAAATAATAACGTATAAAAGTATTCGCTATTATTTAGGGTTTAATCACTGAAATGCCAATGTTATTTTTACCTTGTGCACAATTACACTATGAATTTTTATATTGCACTAATTGCCTAACGAATTTTTAAAATTTGTTCACATATATAAATCAAACTTTTTTTTTTATTGCATTGATAACAAGGTTAATTTTCTAATTTTTTTTATTCAAACAATTTATTGTGTAATTGTGTGGGTAAATACATATAAAACTAAAATAAGTCAATGAATTTCTATATACTTATGTTCTCCAATCATTGTTTCACACGATGGTATTAATATCAAACATAACTTCGCCACGTGTCTAGTAAGTTCTTAAGCTTGAATCAAAGTTGGAATTATTAATTCAAGTAACTCGTAACTCGATGTATTTAAAATTCGGTTTTTTTAAGTATAGGTGGCAAATAAGTTGGTAATAGGTTTAATAATCTTTTGTATGCTTATGTAAGAAAAATTAAAAATATCGACACGACTTGTTCATGGCTAGTAATACCAAACTTCTAGAAAGTAATAATTCATGAAAGTGTATCATATATAAGTATACAGGGAGTGGTTATTGTAAAACAAGTATTAAAATAAAACAAATAAGATAAGATCTTGACCAATGGATTATGATAAAATTGATGCACGAAGATTCAAAGAACACAAGTATATAGATTGATGCACGAAGATTTTCATGATGCACAACGATTTTCAATTAAGAGAAAATTATTGTTTTATTTGTTTTACTTTAATACTTGTTTTATTTTAACCAAAACCTTGCCACTGGTTTAAGTTATAACCCAATGATTAAGGACACAATAATCCTAAACTCATCATCAATTTTGATTTTGTATCTAAATCTAGGCGATTAGAATTTAAGAATTCAATCAATCAAATTCTATACCACATTGGGTTAAAATCCAAAATATTCGCGTGCTCAAAGTTTTGGTTGGCCCAAACAAGGGTACATAAAAACTGATAAAAAAAGAATATATTTTTGAACACGATGCCTCTTTATCCCCAACTTGTTGCTTTTTTTATTTATCAGAATTAACATTATTATTTTAAATTCTTATTCACTCAACCCAAAATAATAATTTTACCAACCTCCTAACTCATTATACTTTTAGTTTTTTTTCTTTCTTCTTATGTACTTTTAGGGGTGTAAACGAGACGAGCTGAACCCGATCTTGGCAGTGCTCGAGCTCGAGATAGTTTTAGGAGCTCGAGCTCTTTCAAACCTTAGTATTTAAATTCGATCTCGGCTCGTGATGTATTGCAAAAGCTCGAGCTCGATTCGAGATCGGCTCGTTTGTCAAAAAGAACTAAACGAGTTCGAGCTGAGCTTTAAAATTATATATTACATCACACGTTTTTAAGTTCATTCACATTTGGAAAAGTCATATGAGAACAAAAAAAAATGTTAAAACATGTAAATTTACATAATTTGATATGTTCATATGCGAATGGTGCATTTGAACAAATTCGTTCACATATGAATAAATCAAGTTATATGTAATTTTACATGTTTTTTATTTAAAAAAAATGTTCTCATATGAACTTTTATTATGTTTTACATGTGAATGAAGTCATTTTTTATTTTAGGAACCCTTTTGACCAAGGGTATAATTGTAAAATCATTTTTTATTTTATTTTATAAAATTTAATAAATATAACATTTTTTAAATTTCCTTAATTGTAGGGGATCACATATGATCCAATCTCGCCGAAAAATCACATATGATCTAATCTCGCCAGAAAATCACATATGATCCAATCTCGCTGGAAATCACATATGGGTCTATAATCTTGCCTGAAATCATATATGCTCATGTAAAATTTAATAGAAAATCACATATATGCTCATATACAAATTAATATCAATTTTTAAGTTTCAATCTTATTAACAATTTACAATATCTCCGGAAAATCACATATGTTCATCTTATAAACAATTTACAAATATCGCCGGAAATCACATATGATCCAATCTCGCCGGAAATCACATATGCTCATCTACAAATCTTGCCGGAAATCACATATGCTCATCTACAAATCACATATGCTCCAATCTCGCCGGAAATCAAAATTCTGAATCAAAAATATAAAACAACATCAAAACAAGACATAAAAGTATTAATCAAATTAAAATATGTATAATTGTGCATATATGAATATTATAGCCCGAATAGCAAATATACGTGAACCATTAAATAAATAAAAAAACAAAAGGATATGTAAAAATTAAATCCTATATTGTTAGGATCAAAATTATAAACGGATGCAAAAAAATTTATTGATCCCTGTTAAAAAAAAAAACAAATAAACAATGAATTACTTGAAACTTGAATTACTAGATAATAACACTTGAAACTTGAATAAACTACCGCCGATCCACATGAAACCGACCTTAATTAATGGGTGGTGATATTCGTACCATTCTTATTGATATATCTACCACACTGTTGCATTAATAACATGTACAGTCTGCTGTATA
>JAOEHQ010011598.1:0-27241 GCA_025447715.1 Asclepias incarnata
AATGGGGAGAAGGTGGGGAGAGATAGAAAATGTGGGGAGGAATGGTGAGAAGTGGTGAGGCACTCCGAGTAGCCTAATGTGATGTTTGAATGTCTACCAATTTTGGTCCATCTACTTTGAGTTTTATTTTATTTTTTACATTATTATATTTTTTGCGATTTTTTTTGGGTATTGAGAAACAGATGCTTGGAAATGAAAAAGACGAAAATACCCCCACGTATTTCTCACGTGGGCAGGTTAACGGGGAAATTCTAACAAGTCGCGGTGACCAAAAGTGCAAAAAATAGCATAGCTCAGTCTTTTTTTTACTATTTTTCCAGTTTAGTGACTAAAAATGCAATTCGTGCCAACTTCAGGGACGAAAAATATAATTTACCCTAAAATCAATGTAATCCCTTATTCTCAACAAACTTAATCAATTATCTCATTTTTCTCCCCACCAATTACTAACTAATCATTCCTTAACTAAAAAATCTTTCTAAAATTAAATAACTCTTTATTTTTCACAACAACTAATATTAACCACTTGGTGATACCCGTGCGTTGCGCGGACTGAAATATATTTCTAACAAATAACTCAACAAAACGTCAATTAGAAAAAAAAACTTTTCAGACATATTTTTGTGTGAAAATTTTATAATATTAGACTTATAGCATGCGACAATTCTAGGCTATTTGCAAGACAGGTGGTTACCATAGGATTAGTTAGGTTAAGAAAAATACATAAGTGTTTATGCTATTATAAACAATATACATGTATTTTTATTGAAGTGTTTAACTAATCAATGTATCTACATACCTAGACTGCTATAGTGCTTTCATATAACAGATGGAGGTTAGGTTTAAGTTCTCTTGTTGGATGGACTATAAGAACCTGACATTTTACATGAAAATGTAAACATATTTTATTAATACTTTGTAATGTAACTTGGATCGCTAACAATAATCAAACCAAATAGCTTTTGTACACATGAGCCAAAACGGAATACTTTATAACATCAAGTTCTTTGGTCTCTAATCTCAAACTTATCAAAGAGACAACTACAATCCCACAAAAGCCATTCATAAACTACCACAACACATACTCATTTGAATGGAGAGCATTATAATCAAATAATACAACATTATATACCCAAAGAAGACTCTAACTCTTCTTTTGCCTTAGATGGTGGTAGCCACCACTTTGTCTTTTTGAAGTTGTAATGGTTTATGAAAGAGGCTAAACCATCAGGTACGTTATGATGTTGTTATCCCCTTGTCAACGTACCAAAACTCGGTGTTTGTGAAATTATCTAGTAGTCCCTATGATATCAGAACATAAACTCAAATATTATTTAGACTTTGGTCCATACTGGTTTATTTAGTAATGTTGATTGATGATAAGAATTTGAAGATTGAAAACCCACCAGAAGCATGTTGTCTAGTTAAGGAAGAGCATGAAGGTTGACAAAAATATCCGATCTTTGTCTACATCTCATTATCTAATGTAACATGATTTGAAAATCTATGTTACTCGTACTATTATTAACACAATATGAGTTTGCTGGTTTTAAAAAAGTTAATTTATTTGACTTAAAATGTGTTTCGGGTCAACCCAACCCATACAAAAACATGCTAGTGTTGACCTGTTACACAACCAACCTGACCCACCCAATTTGCAACCTCTTGTTTTTACAATCTTTATGTCTAAATGCAAACGGAAGTATTACCTCAAGCTTACTTCCTTTGGCTAATGTTTACCAAGATGGTTTAAATAAGGCAAATGTTCCAATCTCCATAATTGACCAAATACAATGGCTACACAAAAAATATATGCATTCTTATTTAACTAACATCAACTTGATCGATAAAGAGACATAGAAAAAGAAAAATTTAATTACCGCTTACCGCAATGATTTGTTAAGGCATTTGAAATTGCCAAAGTTGTGCAAACCCCTTTGCCACTTCCAGACCTGTCTTCACCAAGTATCATTTTAGAAGTGCTTCTAATTAGAAAATGCAGTTACAAAACTAAATGGCCCAATGGACGCTAAGTATTTCATTCATTAATGTAAGGATGGTGTTATGAAAGGGGGATGTACGAGGTAAAAACAGGTCAGGTTTGTGTAGCAGTGGGGGCATATTGGGTGGGTCATGTACCAGGTCAAATGAATCATCTTTAAAGCCATGTTTCTTGCCCTCCATAATTTCTATCACATTTTATTTGAGTTTCCTACTGAGGTGAACATCTTTATATAGCTCAAAAATTACCAATCACAAAGACGTGTAGCAATGTATCAGTAGGAATTGAAATGTACAACTAAATGATAAAGGTTGTCCTAATTTTATAGAAGTCATCATCTTTATCCTATATTTCTCAATCAAATAAAATGAAACTATGTCATCTATATCTCATTTCCTACTGAATCGACACCGCAACCTATTCCAAATATATTATAGCCAAAATAAATCTATGATCAATTATTCCGCACTACAGTAACTTGAACACTTTTATAACATCCTAACTTCTAATAAACCCATCTTCCAACTCAAAATGCTACTAAAACTCACTTTAAAATCTCGTCATTACGTATAAAATCTAAAAAATGTTAACTCAGAAAGCTCAGAATACATATCCTATAGGTATATCATCAAAATAATATCGTAACACTAATTTCAACTTTCCCCTTTAACTTTAAAAGTTTGCTATCTATTAAAAAATCAACATTAATAAATATAACATTGCAAGTCTTAAAAAATCAAACCCATTTATATAAGAATTTTTGGTTACTAACCTTATTAGTCTCACATAAGGTCTTTACCAACAGCAGCTTGCCACCAAGAATGCAATACGCGAACTTTGACACTCGTGTTGCGTGACCTTGGTGATACATCTGTAAGCATGGTTATGGCTCTGTCCATCTTCCTGAAAGATGGAAAAAAGGTAGAATGTATGATCATTGGTATAGAGCTAAAAACAGAAGATCCTTTGCAGATAGTTATGCTGGAGTTTCCTTAACACGTACAACAGATTATTAAAGGGAGAAGGAAATCGTATAAGAAAGTTGTTCTGATCTAAATAATAGTTAGCATACAATGAAAAACCAACCGATTAATTTAGTTATAGCCAAGCTGCCCAACATCATGAAAATCACATACTAAATAAATAGCTTTTATTTTAATCACATACCAACATCATGAAAAACAAACTGATTAATTTCGATATAGCCTAAGTGTACAACAGATTATTATTGATTTATTCTTTTAACAACTTGATAAATGCTTCTCATAAATATTTTAAAGCAACCTAAAGAATGCAAAAAAATTAAATCATAAACTAAATATTCTATATAAGCTCACCAACGAACTTATAGTAATAATTTATTTAATAGTTTAAGCAACCTAAAGAAATTTGATATGAAAAAAATACCAATTAAATCCCTAAACTAAGAAAAGATCCACAATTTTGAAAGAATAATTAGATATAAAACATACCAGGGTGTTGTAGATGCAGAATGAAGAACGACAAATATGGTGTAGTAGATGATTTGGATGTGATGAAGCCATGTATATAAAAACCTCTAATCCCTATAAATTAGGGATTTGATGATCTGTAAGCAATTTGAATCGTAATATATTTTGAAAAATAATAATGATTTTGAAGATCTGATTAAATCATTTATTTGGCTGATATATGGCTATCACAATCGCAGAAGGATTTGAGGTTATGTTTTAATAGGTGCTTATTGTGGTTTTCCAAAAATCAAACAAAAGCCATCGTGGTTCAGTTGGCAAATCTGAATGCATGTTAACCCGTTGGCAAATCTGAATGCATCTTAACCCGGATGCATGTTAAACCGTTGGCAAATCTGAATGCATGTTAACCCGGATGTTGTGTGTTCTATTCCCACCCCTTACATTTTTATAAAGTTTTTATTAAATATTAAATATGTTTGTAACTTTTAAATGCTTATTTGGCTTTATTAAATATGTTTGTAACTCTTAAATGCTTATGTGAAATCTCATGTCAGCAGATGAAAAAAACTGACGTGACGAACTCAGAGGGTACCACGTGAACACTTTCTGATAGTCATATAGAGAGAGAGATTTTACTTTTAATAAATATCAAAACAAATTTTTCATTCATTTACTTTAACTAAAAAATTCCCATCATTTAAAATATCATCATTTTAACATTAAAAATAAATCAAAAGATAGCGTACATTCAAAACAAGTTTTTGGTTTCACATAAATGTAAATTGAAAAATAAATTTTTAAAAACTCTCTAAACTAAGTTAGCAATATATATATAATAATAATGACATTTTTAAAAATTATATATATTGAATGAGCTAAATTTCACATACAAATTCACAAATAGTTATCATCTTTAATATATATTGCACTATATTTTTAACATGCTTATAATAATGTATTAATCGAGAATATCAAGTTAAATCAAAATTTTGAAACTGCAATACCGTATTAAATTTATATTATCTATATATATATACACATGACTAAGTTATGAAAGTTATACGTTAAGTGATATTTTTTATTAGTCATGAGTGTATAAAGTGAGATGTCATTATATAAAATTTTTAAAATATTTGATATAGTTACTTCAACCTATATGTATGTATACACAGATATAAAATCTAGTATTTTTTAAAAGTTTTAAAGACTCATTTGAGTATTTGACATATGGAGTGATATCCCCATAACACCATTTAGCTATTCAAAACAATATATGTTTTACACAATTATACAATATGCAATAAAATACGTGCATTTGTTGTGTATGGTTTAAAAGTATTGTGAGAATATCACTATCCATTTGACATAGCAAAAAGAGACCAAAACATTTTAGGCTAAAAAGGAGTGGTATTGCCTAACATGAGACAACTTGTCTCATGTGATGCCATGTGACATTAGATATTGCCTTGGGTAGCCTCCTAAAAAAAGGTGAGAGTGGAGTAGCCCCATGGTGGGGTACTACTAATTAGGGATGTCAATACTTGAGCTAACCCGAAACCGGCCTGAAAAAAACAGGGTTAGGGTTGTATATTTTCGACCCGCCAACCTGTCAACCTGAGTTTTTTTTGATCGGGTTCAGGTTGGGATTTTCGACCTTTAGGTCGACCCGCCAACCCGATGTCTTTTAAAATTAACTTATATTATAGTATATATATATACACATTATATTATATCCTAAAAGTAACTTTTTAAATTCTTTGATTATCAATATTAATAGAACTCTTTGTTCTAATATTTTATAAACATAATGATCGTTACTGTATTATTAACTGACTTTTAATAATAAAGAAAGTGAGTGGTAGTTTTCTAAATAATATTATAAGGAATATTACGTAGGTTTATTCTTTAGTTACTTTGTTTAATATTTTTATTAATCATGATCTAATTTGTCATTTTATAAGTAGGTTTGTTATTAGTAACCTTATTTGAAAAATCTTTAATTTTTAACCCACTTGAGCCAAAACCAACTCGTTTGACCCATCAACCCACCAACCCATATATTAATCAGGTTGACCCGGGTTGGGTCCGGGTTGAAATTTCTGACGTGAAACTTTTAGTGGGTCGGGTTAAGGTTAGAGATTTTTAACCCGCGCAACCCGATGCGGGTCGCCCCGGTTCGACAGCCCTACTACTAATGATTGATTTTATTTTATTTTATTCTTATTTTTTCCACTTTAATATTAAATAAAAAAATAACATTTTAAAACATAAAACATAAATATTAAATAAAAACATTACATTTAATTAAAAAGTTACACATCCAATACATTTGTTAAAAAACAATACAATAACATAAATAAAAGTAAATCCCCTAAATATATTCATATTTTTCACGGATTTCTTGTTGCTCCTGTTCCATAATTGATTTTTCGGGTTCGCCAAAGTGACTGTAGTGTAGTCGGTGGTCAACACTTTCAACTCGGCGAGCTTTATCTTGCTTTTCTTTGCCTTAAGCTTTTTTACATCCAACTCCATTTTTTCCTTCCCCATATCCACACGTTCCGTGCTAATGCCCATCAACTCGTCCAATTTCACCGAGAGATGGTCAAATGTCTTGTTGTACCTAGCCTTCCCCTTGCCGGACGAACCCTCGTACGCGGCTTTCCTAGCCGCGTCCCTACAGTTAACACGTTCTTGGAACACTGGCTTCCTCGTCAAATGAGTTAAGGTCGATGGTGACACGAGCATCCGAACCTTGACTTTGTGGATCGGCGAAGGATGACGTTTTTGACCTTTTGGCACTTGGTTGACCGCGAGTGGCCTTTGCGTTAAAGTCGGTCGCATAGTGGAACTTTTTCTTAGTTTGTCCCAAATCGGCAAAAACCCAAATGGTTTTCCATAAGTTCCATGGTACTCGGCGAGGGCATTTTTCACCACGTCAACATCACTCGCACCACTTTGATGATTGTTTGCGTTGGTATGGCGAGTATAGATTTGGTTGAAGTGTTGAATATGTCGACGTTCCTCCATTTGACACCCACCCCGTGGGCATCACGATAATCGCCCGGCTTGTTTTTGAGTTTGAGCAACACCCCCGTTATTTTTGACCAATACATCCTTTCCTTTTGGAAAATTTGCTACAAAAAAAACACTTATTAGTATATATTAAAAAAAAAAGCCGAAAATGTATATGTTTTTATTTATGAAAAAGCCGAAACATGTATATTTTTAAATGTATATATTTAAATGAGTTATATATATCTTCCCTCGGGTCTTCGGTAATCTCGAGCCAAACTTTGCATAAATTCATTCCCTCCTCCGGTGTCTACGCAATAGTCGATGTTCTCGTTCGTGGTTCGTCGGTCGTTTTTTTTTGTGTATTGGCACTTTCTTTTTCTTTGTCTTGAACCGTCGACTTCGGGTTATGTTTCTTGGACGACTTCAAGATCGGGAGAACGTGGTGTTAGCAGTGAGGTATTAATAAGTCGTTGACGATCAAAGTGTTGTTGTGGTGTGGTTTGTTGACCAATCGAGCCAAAACCGTACCCCTCTTGTGGCGCGTTCCATTGACCAAAACCCATCGGTGGTTGTGGCATTTGTTGATTAACATTTATTTGTTGAATCATTTGGTAAAATGCCAGGTTGTTAAGCAAGTTGGGATCGTTCATATCGGGTGAATTTTGAGTGTTTGGACGTGGATAACAGTAGCCCAGGTTGTTAAAAGGGTTGTTGAAGTTGTTAGGGAAACAATTTTCTTTTATAAAAAAGTAAAGTGAGTGAGTATAAAATTGTATATAGTATAGAAGGCGAAAGTATGAAATAAAATGTAAAAAAAGTGTTTGTATATATAGAGATAAGTTTGCAATAAAAAAAAAAGAAATTATTTATTTATTTATTTATAAACTAGCCGTTCCCAACGACAATTTTTTTTTAAAAATGGGAAAGTCAAACGCAAAGAAGGCGAGCCAAGGAAATCGCCAAAGAGCCAAGTCGCCGGTAGGGGCCGGTGTTCCCGGCGATCCGAGCGTGGGTCGTTGGACCATCCCCCCCATTCCGTTCAGCCTTACCGACATATCTAAACTACTTATTTATATATTAATTAACTATATATTAATTTTATATTAATATAAATAATCAATTTTAAATATTCTAACAATAATTACAAACACATTTTTTATATACCCGTGTGTTATGCAATTTAGAACCGGCAGTCGGCGCCGACCACCATCACCTTTTGATGCATGTATTGAATGAAGTTTACGAATTTCATATACACTATAATTTATTTTATTTTTTATATCATCCAAGACCGCGCATCGGGCGGGTACATTGCTAGTGTTAGTATAATCTAAATCAAATAACCATGACATTTAGGATAAAGATCCTCTCAAGTTGAAGCAACTTGAGATGTCAAGTTAAAGAATTCTTATCATTCGGGTTAAAATTAAGGGTCAAAATTCAAATTTGATCTTTAAATCTTGATCTTTGATTTTAATCTAAGGGTTGAAGATGAAGCAACTTGAGAGGATCTCTATTGTCACATTTATTAGTTTGACTACCTTTGGCAATGCATCGACTAAATTACTTTAGCCTTTATCTATACATGTCTTAGCTCTTTGACTACTTAAAAGTCAAAATACACCAACCATACAAAAAGACAAACTTGGCCTCCTTTTATATCCTAATCCACCATTCTTATCCTTGTTCTTACTAAGGACTATTTGGTAAAATCCATCAACCTATTCATTAATTAGGCCTAATTATTCTTCATAAAATATATTAATTAGCTCAAAAATATCCTAATCCACCCCCTCATCTACACATACTTTCCATTTTGACCCCCTGAAGTTTACTCATCATCATCATCATCATCAAAAATAAAAAAAAATAAATAAAAAAGAGTCAAAAGCCCCAATCTGTTTCTGTATCTAATATTTCTCTATATACACACACGATTCGTGTTTCTCAAATTACAAATCCCTAATATTTTTCAGACAAATTTTGATTCGATTATATATGCATACATAACTTATATACATATATACAAATTTTGTATCTATAATTCACATCAAAACCCTAATTTCCCGTTTGTTAATTTTATACAAAACCCTAGTTTCACTGACAGCACAATTAGAAACCCTAATTTTCAAAATTGAAACTAACTGGGTATTGGATGTTTTGAACTTGGATTAGGGTTTCTTTCATAAAGCTTCTTGCTTGATTCAAAGGTAATATTATTTTTGAATCCATGTTCAAGATTTTTTTATGCTACTATTTTTTTTTTTTTTTAATTTTGATTTTTCCTTTTGTTTTAATTTGGATATTGGGTATTTAAATTTAGTATCTTTTTCGTAATGTTATGGTGTTTATAAGCTGAATTTTTCGAGTAAAGTTAGAGCTTGAGGAAGCTCGGTGAAGATGTAAAGTTTTATGCTTTGATAGTGTATGATGAAAAATTTGATGATCATTATGATCTGATTGATAAAGTAATGTTTTTTTGTGGAAATTAGTGATTATAGACTTCGGAAATTCATGTACATGGTTTTTTGTGCTTAATTATGTAGCCGAAAGTCGGGGGATTAGGGTGCTTGTTTAAGATATAATGTTAAATCTTTGCGGATAACAATAAGTTGAATGTTAGGGCCTTAAGTTGTTGTTTGTTATTACTAAAAGATTTCTAAAGTTGGATACTTGTGTGTGGATTCAAGAGCTGAAAACCTAATGATGCCTGGATATGTTTACTGTATTTGATCAGCAACTACTGAGTTGGAAATTCGGATTAATTTTGTGATAGGTTTATGCTTATGGTTAACTTAGCTGACGTCATTGGTTGTACTCGAAAAGCATTTGCATTTTGAGGTTTTTATCGTATCGTGCGCATACTTATGTTATGTTCGCCCACAGAATTAATTATTTTTCCAAACTTGGGTGTATGTGCCGGGTTTGAGATTTCAACGGTTTCCAATTTTGAGACTGTTTAGTTGAGGTTGTAATTCCCATGTTGGCCTGTCCCTGTTCTTTCTCCCTTTTTGATGTGTTTCGATATGGAGATGGCAGGTTTGTATGAGCTGACGTTTAACTGTTTAAGTGTAGTTTGTTCAGAAAACTTAATCTAGAATTTATATTAATAATGCAAAAGCATTGTCTACATTTCTTAATTTGAGTTATGCACTTAAATATTATGTGCATATATTTGTCATTATGTGAAATGAATCAAATGCAAATAAATTTGTGTTGTTAATGAGTATCAAGCTAGATGTCATCTTGTATATCGATAGCTAACCTTGCATTTTATGATTCTTATTAGATTATGTAACGTTTGTATGCTCATTTCCCCCCCAAAAAAATGTAATTTTTGTATGTTAGTTATGGAACTTTAGGAAAAATCAAACTGTGCCTACGTATCATCTTGTGAGTAAACACTTGTCTTATGAATGACCAAGTATTTTTAGTTGTTTAATACAATTAAATTGCCCATCCAATGCAAACTATATGAGTAATTAAGTACCATGTTGAGCCATCTCTTGTGGTTACAACTTAGATTCTATTGTAAGTACAGATTGTGATTTCCTTCCAACTCCAGTTTGTTTAGTTTTGTAACATGCTAGACTCAGCCGTTGCGTTGCTCCATTCTATATACACGATTGTGTTTTTTACATGTCAGTTCTTCCTGAATCCCGAGTTCCCACGGATGTTAGTATATGCTTTTAATATATTTCAAAAAATAGAACTTTGATAAATAGGGGATCTATTAATGTCTTTGAAGGTTTTCTTAGATAGCTTTGTTTCACTGGATTTATGTTATATATGCAACTTGGCTTACATGATTTTTGCAAAAATACATATTTCAGAGATAATATCTAATGTAATTTCACAAACATGGTAATTTGCAGTTATTCAATGTGTGAGACAGTATGCAGGTCATAGTTTGGAGAAATGCAAAGATATCATGCTACCAACTGCACTAGTGCAGTCAATAGCAGTGCAGTTGGTGGCTCATTAGGCAGGGATACTTCCCGAGCTGAGTCATCTGCTCTCCCAGCTAACTATCCAATAAATCGGTATGCCTTATCTCTTATATTTCATCGTAAGATATATGCAATATATGTCTTCTGCTACGCAATCTTATAACTATTACTGTATCTTCTGTATCATATTTGCTGTTCAAGTGTTTTTTTATCGACAGTCCCATATAGTAATCTTGTCAAAATGACAATATGTTTTCCAGGCGGCCTTCACAGCCTGCACCATACAAATTGAGGTGTGAGAAAGATCCCCTGAATTCTAGGTAATTTATGTAATCATGACAAAATAATTTTTGATGTCAGCTTTCTAACTTTCACCATTTTTGTACTCTTTCGTATTTAGATCGTTATAAGAACGTCGACAAGGATATTTATTATGTTTTGATATAAGCAGTAGCTTTAATTGTCCCTCTGGTATTAGATATTGATTTCCACATTTGTCAAAAAGGTTTATTGGTTACCATTTTGGTATCCTATTATACTTCTAACTGTTCTTGAATTATTTTTCTCTTCTGTCAGGCTCCCACCGCCTGACTTTCACCCTCCTACTACAAATTGCCCAGAGGAGACGCTTACAAGGGACTATGTGCTTGCTGGATACAGAGAGACAGTTGAGGGGCTTGAGGTATGCCTTAATACACTATAATTGATTTTCGTTTTGAACACTGTTATGCATATCATAGGATACTTTGTTATTATGTACCATTATTTTCTTCCACTGGCTTTGTTCCTTTATCATTTCTGATGAGTTGTCAATGACCCCTTGCTTATTCGTGATCCATAAGTCACCTACGTTGCCAACCATTTTGAACTTTCTCTTACAGGAGTCCAGAGAGATAACTTTATCACAGATTTCAACTTTCACCAAGCCTGTAATCTTAAAGTGCAAGGAGGTAAATTCTTTGTAATTGTGATATCATTCTATTGAACCATTTTTTTGACTTTATTATGACAGTAGACATTATGAGTTTCTGCAGGCAATCAGAAAATACCACCGAGCAATCAATGAATCTCGTGCTCAGAAACGCAAGGTATTATGTTTCTTTACTTGGTATAGTACATCTGTTGATGGAGAAGTAGAATTATCAATTATATGACTGCTATTCACACACGCATACACATATATCCATATATCCATAATCCATATGTAAAATTAGGTTGAGGGCCTGAAGTGTATATATGTGTTGCAGGCTGGTCAAGTATATGGAGTCCCTCTTACTGGTAATTTATTGAGTAAGCCCAGTGTTTTTCCAGAACAAAAAGCCAGTGGTGAAGATTTTAGGAAGAAGTGGATTGAGGTTCGTCTTTCTACCCGTTTTTGGGGCATGCTATTTTATATATTTTCACATTTGCTTTTATGCTACTTGATATTTAACTCTTTTTTCCCCCCAGTTTTGCTTCATGATTTGCTTACATGCCTATTATAACACGATATTTTCTTTATCTAACTGAAAGATGCATTAAAAGTGCCCATTGTCATAATATCTTTCTTCAAGTGGCTATATTTTCTTTCGTAGAACTTAGACCGGGTGTCTGACACTTCTGAGTCTTATCCTACAGGGCTTGTCTCAACAGCATAAACGTTTACGGTCCCTGGCTGATCATGTTCCTCATGGTTATAGACGAAAATCACTGTTTGAAGTCCTTATCAGAAACAATGTACCACTACTAAGGGCAACTTGGTTTATTAAAGTAACATATCTAAATCAGGTACAAGTTATTTCATTTGGACCATCCTTTTTGGCATTTTTCTAGTTCTTGGAACGTAGCAGATCATGATTTGATCTTCCAGGTTCGGCCCGGCTCTTCTAGTACATCTTCTGGCTTATTTGACAAAACTCGGCTTTCCCGCTCAGAGCAGTGGACAAAAGATGTTATCGAGTATTTACAGTATCTCCTTGATGAATTTGTTTCTAAAAACAATTCTCATTCTACCATGCATTCTAAGGACCGATCACCCCAATTTGCTTATGGCGGGTCCATCCAGCACAAGAATGACTCGGTGTTGACGCTTGTTGATGGTGATGAGCCTTCGTTACATTTCAAATGGTGGTATGTGGTGCGAATCATACAGTGGCACTATGCAGAAGGGTTGCTTCTTCCTTCTCCAATCATTGATTGGGTTTTAAATCAATTGCAGGTGATCTTATTGGCTGTTTAATGAGAATGGACTGGTTGGATAATGGGTCAAAATGGGTTCGGGTCAGAACTTTGGTACAAGTCAAAAAATGGGTTGACTCAAAAAGTGCTTTGTCCTAAAGTTTTATGTTGATGATAAAATAATCAGGATTGCAAATATGATTATGAACTTGTATTATTTTGCTAATATTTAACTTTTTGAATAGAATGAGTTTACACATTAAAGATACACTGTCGTTGACTATTGATATGATTCTAAGCATTTTTTTTTATTTTGCATTCAACCTCTTGACGCACTATTGATAGATCATAACCGGAATTGACTCTTCTAAATAAAATATCGTTTTTGTCATTTTCAGGAGAAGGAATCACTTGGGATATTGCAATTGCTTTTGCCTATCATATATGGTGTTATAGAAACTATTGTCTTATCTCAAAATTATGTTCGTACACTTGTGGCAATAGCTATTCGTTTTATCCAGGAACCGTCTCCAGGTGGTTCAGATCTTGTGGATAATTCTAGGCGGGCATACACCATATCTGCTCTCATTGAGATTCTTCGTTATTTAATACTTGCTGTTCCGGATACTTTTGTTGCCTTAAATTGCTTTCCACTGCCATCTTGTGTGGTTTCAAATGCAGCAAATGAAGGTAGTTTAATAACACGGGTTACCAGGGAAGGTGACACTAAACACGGGCCTTCCTTATCCATTGATTCGGTTGTTTCTTCGATTCAGAAATGTGCAATTAATCTTGCAAGAGCAGCAAGACCTGGCCATCCGGTTCATAATGTAGCCAAAGCCGTTAATGAGTTAGATAAAACCCTTATACATGGAGATATCACAATCGCTTACAAGTGCATGTTTGAGGATTTCTGTGATGAAATAGATGATAAAAGGTGGATATCAGAGGTCTGCTCGTATCTAAGGTCATCTCTTAAATGGATTGGCACAACCAGCTCTTCTTTTATTTGTTCCATATTTTTTGTTTTTGAGTGGGCAACATGTGACTTTAGGGATTTTAGGACTACCCCCCCTCATGGTGTTAAATTCAGTGGCAAAAGAGACTTTTCTCAGGTATATGTTGCTACTCGACTTTTAGAGATGAAAATGAGAAATATGCGTAGTTCAAGCAAGTCAAAAGTGAGTAGAAAAGTCAAAGATATGTCACATTTTTTTCAAAGCCCGGGCCCGTTACATGATATTGTTGTGTGTTGGCTTGATCAACACCAAGCCCATAATGGAGAAGGTTTTAAGCGTGTTCAGTTACTCATAAACGAACTCACTCGATCAGGAATTTTTTATCCTCAAGCCTATGTGAGGCAGCTTATTGTTAGTGGAATCATGGGTCGGAATGACTCAATGGTTGACTTTGACCGAAGGAGGAGACATTATAAACTCCTGAAACATCTTCCCAGTTCATATATTCAAGGTGCACTTGAAGAAGCACAAATGGCAGAGACATCTCTTATTTCAGAAGCCATGCATATTTACTCAAATGAACGTCATCTTTTGCTTCATGAACTTTTGGGCCATCCAAAGAGTATCAACTCTTTGCATAAGCAGAAAACCAATCAAAAATTTGGAATCGTTCAGCGGAAAATACCGTCATCGGCATCTGATTTGTTATTGAATAAAAACATCAATAGAACTACCAAGATTGATGAACTTATGAATTCTATTGCGGTGCTGCTCCATTTCCCAACTTCTCTGTCTACTCCCATGGAGAATGGTCTTGATGAGTCACCTGGTATTAAACGGCCCGCTGGGCCAGTAGTTATTAGTGAAGGAACACCTGGATGTGAAGAATGCAGGAGAGCAAAGAGACAAAAAGTAGAAGAAAAGAGTCCATATCTGTCTGATGATGAGGATGTTTGGTGGGTTAGAAAGGGCCTTAAGTCATTGGAGTCTTTTAGAGCAGATCCACCGGTCAAACCAGTAAAACAAGCTTCAAGAGGCAGACAAAAAACGGTCCGCAAGACTTCAAGTCTTGCTCAGTTAGCAGCTGCCAGAATCGAGGGTAGCCAGGGTGCATCCACTAGTCATGTATGTGATAGCAGAGTAAGCTGTCCTCACCACCGAAACAGTAACGATGATGTCCTGAAAACAACGGATTCAATCAGAAGTGTCAATTCTGGAGACATCTCTTCAATTGGAAAAGTTTTGAAACATGTACCGTTAGATGAGAAGCGGGCTGTTGTAGTGTGGTTGATTGGTATTGTGAAGCAGCTTGTTGATGAGGCTGGAAAGATCACCGAGACTTCAGCAAAAGTTGGACTGTATGGTAGGAGTTTCCCGCCTATTGATGATAAAGGTTTGGCAAAATGGAAGCTTGGTGAAGATGAATTGTCCACCATCTTGTATTTGATGGATGTTTGTGATGATTTAGTTTCTGCAGCCCGATTTCTTATTTGGCTGTTGCCTAAAGTTCCTATCAATCCAATTCCCCCGGTCCATGGTGGGAGGAATGTTATGATTGTACAGAAGAATGTTGAAAACCAACTCTTTGTTGTTGGAGAGGCGCTGATTTTATCATCTCTTAAAAGGTTTTCTCTCACTCTTCACAGTCGGTATTTATTTGTAGAGGTGTTAAGATGGAAGCGTGGGTACGTGTTGAAATGGCAAAGAGGTCTTTCTTGATGTGGGTTTACATGTACCTTGTTGGGTTGGGTTGACCTGTAAAGAGTTTTTCGTTCATTAAAAGAAGTTATATACAATTAATGTGGTAATTTTGACCTAAGGGGTTGTATGCATCAAAAGTAGCCTGTGGTAGTTTGGTGTTCTTCAACCTGATTGACCCATTTCACTTTTAGCTGGATTTTTTTATGACCCACTTGAGAACAAAACTGAGCCCAGATCATCATCCATTTGTAAGTAAATGGGTTTAAATTGCCACCTCTAGCTATATGTATCCGTATCTACTATCCATTCCACTTTTAACTGTAGTATGACCCACTTGAGAGCCCAGATCAACCCATTTTTTAGTAAATGTGTCAAATTTGCCACCTTTAGTTAATTGTATCCGTATCTACGTGTTTTAACTTTGCATGGTCTGGTATCCGCATTCCACTTTTAAGCTTTTTTTCATGTTATATTCTAATTTAAAGATCTTGAGAATACTTTTCTTCAGGTATGAAAATATACTTGCTGCAGCTGATCTTATTCCAGAAACATTATCTGCCATGATGCATCGTGCTTCGGTAGTTATGGCTTCCAATGGGAGGATTTCTGGTTCGATAGTTTTAGTCTTTGCTCGTCAGATGTTAAAAAAGTACGGGCATGTAGTGAGTGTTGTTGAATGGGTTAAGAACTTCAAAACAACATCTGATAAAAGGCTTGTTATGGAACTCGAATCTGGAAGATCATCAGATGGAGAATTTGGTTTCCCACTTGGCGTTCCTGCAGGAGTCCAAGATTTTGATGAGTTCTTACTTAAAAAGATAAGCGGTGTTCGTATTTCGAGAGTCGGTATGAGCATGCGGGATACTGTTCAAAGACTCATCGATGAAGCCAGTCCTGCTCCTTATGGTCAGGAAAAGAAGTCTTTTGCAGGTGGCCCGTTGAAAAGACCAAGTGTAGAGAAATCAGATGATGCTTTTCTGATAGCTCAACAGGTTGTAAAAGGGCTATTGGATTGCATGAGACAAACAGGAGGTGCAGCCCAAGAAGGTGACCCGACATTGGTTGCATTTGCGGTTTCTGCAATTGTAAGTAATGTCGGCCAAGTGATTGCTAAAATGACTGAAATATCTCCGATTTCATTAAACTCCGCGAGATACATCTTACGTATTCATCTTACATGTTTGTCCCTACTAAAAGATGCACTTGGAGAACGCCAAAGTCGGGTTTTTGAAATAGCTCTTGCAACCGAAGCTTCGTCTGCCCTAGCTCAAGTTTTCTCCCCTCCAAAGGCTTCTCGTGGTCAGTTACAACTATCTCCCGAAACCCGTGATCCCATATCTAATGAAAATCTGAACATTGCTGGAAAAACGACATTTTCTAAGGTAGCTAAAACGACTGGTGCAATTTCTGCGCTTGTTATTGGGGCTGTTCTTCAGGGTATTGCTAGCCTTGAAAGGATGGTAACAGTTTTTAGATTAAAAGAAGGGCTAAATGTGATTCAATTTGTAAGGAGTACGAGGTCAAACTCAAATGGAAGTGTACGGTCTATAGGTGATTTAAAAATCGATAACCTGGTTGAAGTTTCCATACATTGGTTTAGGGTTCTTGTTGGGAATTGCAGGAGTGTTTCTGATGGATTCATAGTCGAGATTTTGGGTGAATCTTCTATTGTAGCATTATCAAGAATCCAACGAATGCTTCCTATTAACCTTGTTTTCCCACCCGCTTTTGCTATGTTTGGATTCTTGATATGGAAACGGTTCATTCTCAATGCAAATGTTGTGGCTCGTGACAATATTTCACAGTTATTTCAATCTTTAACAAGTGCTATCACAGATGCTATAAAGCATTTACCCTTCCGTGACGTGTGTCTCAGAGATTGTTCTACATTATATGATATCGTGTCTGCGGATACAAGTGACTCTGAGTTTGCCGCTATGCTGGACTTGAGTGGGCCTGATATGCATTCAAAGATTACGGCTTTTGTCCCTCTACGAGCCCGGATCTTTTTAAATGCCATTATTGATTGTCAATTGCCACATGAATTTTTTTCCCATGATGACGGGAATCAGGCATCTGGGCATACTGAGTTAAATGAGATGAAGCTTCTTGATAAGCTTGTTCATATTCTGGACACCTTGCAGCCTGCAAAGTTTCATTGGCAATGGGTCGAGCTCAGATTGTTACTAAACGAGCAAGCCTTGATTGAAAAAGTAGAAGCTCGGGACGCTTCTTTAGTTGAAGCTTTGAAATCGTTTTCACCAAATAATGAAAATCTTGGGACTTCCGAGAATGAAAATAACTTCATTCAAATGGTCTTGACCCGGCTTCTGGTTAGACCCGATGCTGCTTCTCTTTTCTCTGAGGTTGTGCACCTTCTGGGGAGGTCACTAGAGGATGAAGTTCTGTTGCAAGCAAAATGGTTCCTTAAAGGCCATGATGTTCTCTTTGGTCGAAAATCAATTCGGCAACGGTTAGTTATTATTGCTGAGAGCAAAGGTTTGTCAACTAAGATTCAATTTTCAAAACCATGGGGTTGGTGTAATTCCTCTCCAGATGGTCCCGTGCCCACAAAAAAAGGGAATAAGAGGAAGTCTGAGATGGTGTCTCTGGAAGAAGGTGAGGTAGTTGATGATGGAAATGGAACCGACACAAAGAGACATTCTAGAACATTCAGCCAAGTTTCAGATGTTGAAGCATTTATAGTCAGTCAACAACACGTGACCGAGAAAGCTTTAGTGGAATTACTTCTTCCATGCATTGATCAGAGCTCTGATGACTCGCGGGTCACTTTTGCTGCTGACCTAATTAAGCAGATGAACGAAATTGAGCAGCAGATAAGTACGGCAACTCATGGAGCGACTAAACAGGCAGGAACTGTTGCTTCTGGGATTGAAGGTCCAGTGGCCAAAGGGAATACTCGTAAGGGTATAAGAGGTGGTAGTCCTGGATTGGCTAGACGTCCTGCAGGACCTGTTGAAATGATGCTGCCTTCACCTTCAGCATTGCGTGCTTCGATGTCGCTGCGTTTGCAGCTCCTCCTAAGACTGCTCCCTGTAATCTGTGCTGATGGGTAAGTAGTATGCTGACTATAACTTATTGTTCTATAAAAGCTTGAATGATGACTTGGTGATATAGGTGGCAAAGCAGGAGGGTAGGGTAATGGTTTTAGTGTAAAGTGGGTCATTTTTCTTTGTGCAATTCAAAGTCAGTCACCTCGTGTTAGCTGACCTAAAACCTTGTCCTAATTTTTGTAAATTTGTTTTGCGGATAGTTTTTAGTGCAAAAATACATAACTTATATTAGTCGATAATATTATAAGCTTTTTGGCATAAATTGATGTAGAAGGTTCTATGCATTAAAAATAACTTCGGTTAACTTCTGACATGTTTTCTTTTAGCAAACATATTTGAGAGTGTTAAAAGGGTTACAATGGTTCACCAACACTTTTTTTTTCCTTCCTTTTATTTATATATGACTAATATATTAGGTATGGGTACATAACTGTTATATAATAAAGGATCCGATTTTGTTTAATAAATCAATTTAGGAGGTTGTGTACACCTGAGTATACTTTTACATAAATGATTTGAATATAATACCTATACTTCGTGTTGACTTGATCCCGTTGTTAAATAGATCCAATACTGACCTCATTTTCTTAGTAAACATTGAAAACACCAAGTTAAATTCATCATTATAATAAAGGTTTTTTAAACTCACATAATTTTCATTTGCTGTGTTTAATATGCCAGTGAGCCATCAGCGCGCAACATGAGGTACATGCTTGCGCCAGTTGTACTTCGTCTTCTTGGAAGTAGGGTCGTCCATGAAGATGCAGATCTTTCTAACCCAGCTTCTAAATTTTCCATCAAGAGAGAGGTGGAATCTATGATAGAGTCTTCTGCTTCTGTTGATCTTGGTGAAAGTCTCTTTGATCGTTTATTGTTGGTGCTGCATGCTCTGTTGAGCAGCTCCCAGCCCTACTGGCTCAGGGCGAAGCTTATTTCTAAGTCTGCCTCTGAAGGTTCCAGGGACTCAATTCCTTATGATCGTGAAGTCGCAGAAAGTTTGCAGGTATGAATCTTGTAAACTTTCAAAATTAACATAATCATTCTGTTTGAGTCACAATAGTAGGGCTATATAGTAAGGGGAGATGACTTGCACACGGAAATTTATACTTCATGTACATAAGGTACAACGCCTATAAAGTTATGGTACAACTTCTCAATGCATGCATATTAAGTGACAATATGGTTTGGAATTCGTGTGGACCCAAATGTGTACCTTTAAGCAAGGTTGGGAAACTCCTGACTCGGACTTGGCTCGGCCGGGGGGTGGGTGGGTGGGTGGAGTCACGAGTTTTTGGAAACTCCGGTTCGACTCGGGGTACCCCGAGTTGGGATTTTATATATAAAAATAATATTTTTTGAAATTGTATGTAATAGAAAACTAGAAATAGACTAAAAACTTCAAACTTAAACATAATTGTTTAGAAACATTAACATAATACTTCAAAGTTCAAACTTAATTGTTTAGAAACATAAACTTAAACCGATTTTAGGATTTTATTAAAAGTTTATCAAAAAAAAACCAAGAGTTGACCCGAGTTTTGACCCTAGTCGGCCGATTGGTAGAGTTTGACCAAAGTTGACCCGAGTCTTGACCTGTTGATTGATTTCTAGTTCGATCCTGTTGAATCGAATCCTCAAGCCTCAGATCCCGATTTCTTGGCCGACCCGCCGATTTTTACAATCATGCCAATACCTAAATATTCTTCACATCATGGGTAGGTGTATGTATTGTTTGGGGATAATTAGTTTGATACATTTAGTCTTTTAGACTTGGGAATGTATGGCCCAGATCCAGATTACCTAAAAGTCCTTGCGTTTTAAGTCGAATAGTGACTTGATCATTGGTTAAAAGGTGTGACGCTTATTAGCATTTTTGCCTGACCTGAGATGGCAGACCCCGTGGTTATCTGTTACGATATAGTACGAGAATGAATTCTCAATACACCAGACTTTCTTTTGGAGAGTCTATCTGTCCTCTTTCTTCTGAAACTGCGGCTCACTTTTCTCAAAAAGTGATTGACATAAACTGCTTCTAACTCCTCAAATACATTTTCAAAATTGGAACTTGAACCTCTTGTTCTTTAGTTTTTCTTTTTTCAGTTGGGAAGGTTTTTTACGGGCCACCAAAAATGTCCATCTTCTCTGCTGTGGTTATATTGGCATGGATAGCTTCTTTTACTAAGCCACTTATTTCAGACAGCTTCCTTTCTTAACACAAGTATCGTATCTTCCCAATCTTATGAAGTTAGGGAATTCTGATTCATATAAACCATTTCGTCTTAAAAACTTTTAGATATCAGGGTAACCACTTCTTAGTTAACTTTGGAAACCATTGTCACTTAAATCACTCTTACCCTGTTATGCATCATTCAATTGTTAGCTAGTCATCTAATCGCTCCATTTGCTTCACTACATTAAACTCTTCCATTTTTTGGAGGACCTGTAAGCCCATTTTCCCACCATATCAGTAGTTATTTCTGTCAGTGATACCTTTTGATAAGTTTTCCAAGAGGTTCATTTGCATATTTCCTACTCCCAACTCAATATATGCACCTGCTTTGTCTTCTTCAGCTTCTATTGAATATCTGAATGTTGATTCACGGCATACAGCTCTTCTGGACACAAATTCACAATTGATAACTTCAAAGGATGGCCGTTCTACATTTGTATTAACCCGGTGGATGACCAGTGCCTTTAGATCCTACCTCTAAATAAGAGTATTTAGCTACTGATTTTGTAAGGTTGGTACTTGGTAGTGCTGTAGTGGTATGACAAGAGTTAGGGTAATTTTAGGTCATCAGGGTTGAAATCTGTTTGTTATTGGAGGGTTTTGACAAGAGGTTTTTCAAAAGGTGTACTTGATTTTGTAGGCCTTTCTCTTGTTCTTTTTTATAATAGCATCTGAAATCAAAGTCTCATCTGTTTATTACTCAAAGTCTAAACCACTTGCGATTTTCTTTGCTTACTTCATCACTTTAGTATACACATGTTCAACAGTCACAATGAAGTTTTCAGCCAAATGGCTGTGATTACAATCTAACAATTGAGCGTGTATTTGAAAACCTAGATCGAGTTTTTTGCCTTTTGAAGTTGCAGCTTTCATAGGTTTGTAGTCCTGAGCTCTGTGTAGGATACGGATTTGCAATTCCTTGGAGTTCCAATTTGCTGAAAATTTCAATGTTAGTGCTGTTGAGAGAAGTGATATTTATTTTTATTTTTTTTATAGTTTTTTCTGCAACTCTAGGATGGTAGTACTTGTTATTTCCTATTTAAACATGCTGATGCGAAACTTATAATTTTAGGCACTTTAACAATATCCATTCAAATTTGTAATATATATAAGTGTGTGATACAAAATTTGATATATCTATTTTAACATCTTTTTTACCCACAGTTTCTTTGCTAATAATGTTATTGACATAATATAATTGGAATTGTATACGATAATTTTTATCATTTAACAATCAATTTTAAAAAAGTTCATTATATATGATTGAAAGTGAATTGTCATATCTCAAATTTGAATGCTTCAACAATTTTTAAGAATGCCTGTGTTGGTCATGTTATCTACTGTATTAGTTACCTTAAGAATATGAGAATTTTCCAAATACTAAGGGTTGTTAGAAGTTAGAACTTTGAACAAGAGAAGCACTTTGGAAAAGTATCTCTTGAATATGTTCCATTACAGTTGATTATCTGATTCTGATTATTCAATATCACATATCAAGATGATATATGAACAACGGCTTAGCGTTCCATTCTGCTTGTAGATACAGTCTTACTATCCTAGTGTTGATCTTCTGGCTAATTGTTGCCGCAATAACTTATTGGTTGTAGATTCCGAGTTCGATTCCGAGAACTCGGCCGACTCAGCCGAGTTTTACAACCTTGCCAATAAGTTCTTACTGATTAAATTCCTTCCCTATCAAGTTTCAAGGATATGATGTTTTTTTTTCTCTTGTTTAGTTCATTAGTCTTAATTTTAAAAATTTCCTATTTCTCTGGATTCTGGGTTTTGGCAACAGTTGACTTGGTTGTATCAATAAACAAATCAATGCCTTCCTTTAACTTCAAGGGAAGGTCGTTTCTGTCACTTGTTATTTGAATTTTGATTCTTTTCACGTTGTTTTTTTTTTTTTTTTGATACCAAAGAGCATTTTCATATCAGTCGCAACTAAAACATAAATAAAACTTGGAGCCAAACTTCCTTTAATACATAAAGAAACACAAGGGTAAAAACAAGCTTCTAGAGCAAACCAAAAATAGCTTTTTCAACAGCAGTTTTAAAAAAATCTTTAATAAATCAAGGCAAAATGGTAAATCTAGGCTGTTGTTTCCTTCTTAAGGTTAGCTAGCTCCTGCCTCACAACACCTGCTTTCTTGATCTTTGCCAACATGGTCTTGAACCTGTCAAAATCATTAAGAGACGCTCTCCTCTCCTGCACCATAAGCTTCCTTTCCCATGAAATGTTCTCCCACTTGTTCTTGACATCAGCAGCTTCCAAAGCAGCTACAAGAGTTTTCTTGTCAGGGACTCTCTTGATATAAATTTTGATGTCTGTGAAAAGTAGCCTTTTGAAGTTCATTTGACCTCTAACCATGCTGGATGCATCGACAAGAGCCCTGTTTTGGTCGATGACACCAACGATGACAACGAGCTTTCCATAATTCTTTTCGTAGTTAACAAGTGTGATTCTTCTGATCTCCACGTACCTCTTGAACGGCGTCTTTGAAGTACTCCTGGATGGATGTGTATCGCCGAGTAGAAAGGTTGGGAGGGTAGTGATACTAGATACTTCTTTTCAGGTTTTTTAATCCCCTAATGCTTGCTTTGAATTTTTGCAGTTAGTTTGTCAGTTTGGTATTATTTTCTTTTTCATATGTTGCAATTGTTCTGTATAGGCTGTCAACGGGTATTGACCTTTACCCTTTCTACATCTTTCTGCTATTATAAATGTAATATCTGCAAAGTTTTATTTTAATAAAAATGTAAACAGTTTGATGTGCATCTAAGTATTGCTTTCTCTGTGAGTTCAGATCATCTGAAGAAAGTGGTAGAAGAGAAATATAATGAGATAGCAGATATGGTTGAAACTGGTGAGATTGAGCCTGAGCAAGGTTATGAGATGTATCAGGAATTCGAGCATGATATGCTGATGAGACACACCAAGGAGATAGAGGAAGCGGGACCCCCTAAGTTTGACGAGACTCCTGTGCTAGCAAAGGATACAGATGATCCCCCAGGGGAAGGACCAATACTTCGGTGGCAAACACGGGTTGTTTTTGTTCCTGGTGGTGATTCATGGCACCCAAAAAATAGAAAAGCCAAACTATCCGTCACTGTGAAAGAGCTTGGCCTTTCCAAAAATCAGTTTCGCCGACTACGAGAATTGGTTGGGAAAAGATACAATCCAGGAAAAGATGAACTTTGTATAACCAGTGAGAGGTAATGTCAGTGCTTTACTATGCTGATCTTTTTTATTACAGCTATATGCTTAAAGCTATGATTTCAGTTGCTAACGCGGCAATGTCGAATAAGGGTCCAAAGCAGGTTCAGGTTGAAATGTGTCGTATATATTCTGGCATGAAAGCAATCTTGGTCGGGTTGGGTTGACCACTTGACCTTTAAGATTTTTTTCTAACTCCCCCCATTTAAGATAAAACGCTATCCAAGTTTACCGGTTTACCCATTATTAGTAAATGGGTTGAAGTTATCACTATAATGCCCTTTCCAAGAATTCACTAATTTGCAACTCTGTTTCCTGTTATTAGATGTCTTAATCAGTAATACTTTATATCTTTTGTAGGTATGAACATCGTGAGGAGAACAGGAAGGATTGTCTCAGGACTTTATTTGGTCTGATTGAGGAGGCTGGTAAAGCTGACAAGCTAGTTGATGATGCTCGGACTAGCTATGTGAAGAATAGACTCCTTGCCAACCCTAAATTCATGGAGAAGTTGAATGCCAAGATTATGCAAAACATGAAAAACAAAGTATCCAGTTTGTTGCAGGCGTGATGAGTTGTATGTGTGGTCTCACATATTGAATCAAACGTTAACTCGGGATGGTCATAACTCTAAGCAAGTACGTGTTAGAACAGACCGATATTCCTAGATAGCGAGGAGCTGTTTTATTTTGGTGTTTTGATAGTACAATGATCCAGAGATGAAATAATACTCCCCTATACACATCTGTTAAAATTTTGTTTCTTAGAGTTTAGCAGTTTGGTGAATTTTAAACCATAAATTAGACCTTCAGGCACGAAGGCTTGAATGGCAAGCTAAATTTTTTCTGTTGTAGATGTGCTAATACGCTGTTTTCTTTGCCAAAAAGCTTTTTGTAGCCTTGGCATTTATGATACGATTTTAATCTCAACCATGTTTATTAAGAAAACTCGTAAGTTATTATAAGTCTTTTGTAATCTAGGCGTTGTTGGTGCGGTAACTCTTTGTTCAAACAAATAATTGAGACTCGAGTCATAACAGATACTTGTTACTTAACTGAATGAATGAAACATTTACGTAGATGCATATTGGATGCAGAATTTTGTACTAGATCAAATGTCCTTGGTGTATAGTTATCCATGTACAATAACCATATCAAATTATTTTGGCCCTCTAAATTAATTGTTCAAGTTCTGTTACTCGCTTTCAGTTACAATAGACTAAAGAAAACACATAGTTAAACATTGCATCATAAATCTTAAAATACATAAAGATAGCCACGGGTTAGATTAAAATCATAATACAACGCTGACACAGATCAATCAAGGTTTGCTACGGAAATGTGATTCCGAGTGTGATAGAAATAGGAAAAGTTTTGGACCAAAAGGGAAATCATAAGTTAAAAGCAAAAGTCAATGATCTATGGTTCAAGTAGTGAGACACCCAGGTTTTACCCATAAGATGAGAGTTTGAATTTTGCCAGCTGCAAATGTTAGGGGAGCCTATTGAGGTTTTTCCTTTGGCACCGTTGTTGGATCCGGTTTAGACAATTGATTATCTGTTGTCGAGTTAGGACCTCAACATTTGACGGTGAGGTGTTTGTTTCTATTCAAAATTCACCACAGTGCCTATGTTCTTGTGTTTGCTTGGACATGCATAAGCATAGTGTCCAAATTTATGACATCGATAACACTTCATTTGAGAATTGCCTTGTGTATCGGTTTCTTCCTCTTGACAGTCCCTATTATTGTCTTGGTCTCGTGAGTACTTAAATTTTCATCGTCTACGTCCTCTAAAATTTCTTCCCTTACTTTCATGTCGAGTGAACATCAGTTTCTCTTGATTGTCCACTTGCTTTCCCTTATTGTATTTTATCCTTTCCTCATATGTCTTGAGTCTCCCAATTGCTTCCTCCATTGTCATTTTACTTAAGTCTGAATATTGCTTTATGGATGCAACTATTTGTAGATATCTCTCATGTACAACATTTAATAGCTTCCGTACTACCATTTGAGTGTGTGTAATTTGGCTTGTTGAACTCTTTCTATTCCAAAGTGTCTAGTTGTCAAAGCATCCAATATGGCCTTTGGCGTTTTGTGCTTTGTAAAATTTGTTCTTCGAGTAAAGCATGGTAAAGGTGCGTGAGAGCAATCTTGTCTATCTTGTTGTCACGTTAAGGCTTCTCATCTCGCTCTATTGTTACCCATAAACCATTTGCTTCTAGAAAGATTTGCATTCGAATTGCCCGTAATGAGTAATTTGTTGGCTTTAACGCCGGGCATAGGAATTGAAGTGTACTACCTAATTCCATCCTTGAACTAGCTCCACTTTCTTTTGTCATATCTCTAAGATGTTCTATAACCACCAAATAAAATATCTAACACCTAATGTCTTGAAATTTCGTTTCACTAAGACTCCTTATATTTTCCACTTATGCCTCACAGGCTATCACTATGTTGATATTACAGTCCTCTCGACTATCAAACTTCATAAGATTTTTCCAAAAAATCCTTTATACAACGGATGTGTTTGTTTTGTCCACTAAAGTTTCTAACTTTATGTCAAAACTTATCGAATAGTTTTCCAAACTATTCTTGGAGATTTTTCTAACTCGAATAATCTAAGGTTGCGCAAGCCCTAAACTATTCTACTAGTATAATAAATAGTGAAATAATCTCTCAAAAAAATACGTGTTCTCTTTCATCAATCAAATTACTTATTGATTTTCTACTTCCATAACAATCAAAACAATATTGTATCAATCTTATATAACCATCAATTTTTAACAATAAGTGTTCAGGTTTTCATCAATCTTGCTAGGTCATGTCGTTGTAAAAGGCACATTAGACTTTGCTTATCTTTTGAGAATCAGGTTGATGTTTGTGATGATATTTCGATTCTTTATTTCATAATACTATCCCGGTATCACACGGGTGCTTAAGCTAGTAAATAATTATACTACTAGTACTAATTGGAAATAAATTTCTATTTCTTTTAAAAAAACTAAAGTGGAGGGGGGTTCTTTGACAATCAGAACCTTGACCGTCGTGCCCATTGGTGATAGTTCCGTGTATGATGCCCTTTCCTTTCTCTGTGACTGCAACGTCTCTTCTCTCTGGTTAACTGCCTGTTTGGCCGGTGTAACCGTCTTTATTCTCTCTTCTATTCTGACCGGTGGTGGCGGTTTCTTCTTGAACCGCTGGAATCGCCAATGTTTGCTGTTGTGCGAATTCTAGGGTTTCGCGATTTGGGATTTCTGGTACCGGTTTGATTTCTGGATAAACTGAGCCTCTCTTGGACAAATTGAACCACTGTTGGTTCGGTTGAGGGTTGTGATTTCCGATTGAAACAGGTGTATTCGTTTCTTTTATATTCGCACTGTTTCAATTTGTTTGCCCTCTTCACTGATGATGTTTAAACTGATGTCCCTTGATGCCTTCTGTTGTGAATCTTGATTCTGAATATGATAATATGTGATGAC
>JAOEHQ010011599.1:0-16210 GCA_025447715.1 Asclepias incarnata
ATTTGAATTTCAATGCATACGCATTGGTTGTTATTTATTGGCACATGATTTCCTATGTTATTGACGTGTTATTGTGTGAATATCTTGGCATAGTACTATTATACTAAAAGTCGAAAGTATATATTCTTGTCTTGTGGTTTGAGATCATAATACATGTATCATGGTAGTCCAGATACCAATATTGTGTCATGCTTCTTTATATAGAAAATCCTAATGGCACATCTTTGTATGAAATGAAATAATCTATATCTATATTAATTTTAGAAGAAACAGTGTAATTGTTTGGAGAACTATGTTTATATTTAGGCTTTTGAAAAGACCAACATTTTTAAATAACCGGAATTAGTAGTCCATTGCAAGATATTATCTCAAATATGGGCACAACAACATTGCCTTTTAATATACCCAATTTCAATTCCAGTGTTCATTTCTGAGGGACACTGGTGTAATCAACTTATGGGAGAGATAAAATCTGAAAAAATCGTAAACAATAATAAACAATTTTTATAAATTACTCAAAATAGAAAGATATCAACAAACCACTTACCTATATTTGATTGAAATCATTTTTTATAACCAAAAATTATCAAAGTAATTGATTTCTTTTATTAAACACAATTATTTAACTACAAAAATAACAACTTGTAATTCTCATTTTGATTTTAATCAATTATATTTCAAATATTCATTTCTAAACTCATTCAACCAACTTACCTGATTTGCCACTTTTAGCCCCCATATCCATCATGTACACATTTTAAAAACATGACTTGATATCTTATCATTGCTACCATCAACATTTTTGTAATAAACAAATAAATTAACAATAATAAAAGCATAAACTAAAGTTGCTGGCAAAGGTTTGGAGTTACAAGTTCAGGTGTTATGTCATTAAAGTTGCTAATCAATTGGATGATGTTGGCATTATATCGTCTTGGTCGTTCTCCATTAAATTGGGTGATGGTAGGAACACCTTGTTTTGGCATGACAATTGGAAAGGTGGTGGTTCGTTGGTTGTTCGGTTTCCTCGGCTTTTTAGTCTTGATCTCAATAAGAATGCTCGCGTTCATGAAAGGTGGCGTGATAATACAGTGAGTGCGGATTGGAGGCGAAGTATTAGGGGCGGGGCGGAGGAAAGTGAGCTTAATAATCTTCTTGAGGAGTTGAGCTCGGTTGTTCTTAATGATGAAGCGGATTGTTGGGTCTTTTCTACTTCTAGTTTGCATGAGTTCTCGGTGAAGGGCGTTCGTAAAGCCATTGATGATAAAATTCTGCCGATCAATGTTCCTGAGACGAGATGGAATAAACTTGCTCCTAGGAAAGTTAATATTCATGTTTGGCGCGTTTTATGGGATAGACTTCCTACTGGTAGTAACTTGGTTAATAAAGGCTTGGACGTTCCATCGATGTTGTGCCCGCTGTGTGAGCTCTCGACGGAATCCTGTGATCATATATTTGGTTCTTGTAATGTGGCTAATCGTGTATGGGGCGTCATTTCTAGATGGATTCAGATTCCTATTTCTTATTCGAGTGGGCCGGCTGAGATGTTGCATTCTATTGATACTATGCATATGTCTTTGGAGAAGAAACAGTTTGTTGAATTGATTATCTATTGTAGTTGGTGGTCTATTTGGCGGTTGCGGAACGAGAAGGTGTTTAGGAGTGGTTCTAAGCGTAATGAGTATTTAGTTGATTTAATAATTAGCCATTCGTATGCTTGGTTCGCGAGTAGATGTAAGAAGAGAAAGCTGTCGTGGGTGGAGTGGCTTTCCAACCCTCTTCTTGTTGTCTAGTCGGTTTCGTCCTTGAGACTCATTTGTGAATACATCAAAAACAGCACAGAGTGAAAACCGGTAGCGCGACCTCTGCTGTCTGAGGGTTTTTCTCGTGTCTTGCCACCGTAATTGGCACGAGTTTTTTCACCCTTTTTGTATTCTTCGCAGTTTGAGTCTCAAGTTGATTCTAGAATTTTGTTGTTTGGTTCGATTCTAGATTTCGGTTTTTTTTTTGTAATTGTAATTGTATCTTATTGAGAACATCTAGTGGTTTGCTAGATGTTCATGTATTTTAATATATATTGCTTGCTGTTCTAATAAAAAAAAAAAAGCATAAACTAAAGATTAAAATATGTATTTAAGCTTTAAATTGAGGCGGTTGGAATAAAAAAACATTATGGACCCCCCAGAAATATATAAATATAAACAAAATCCAAACTCAAATCCTTTTCCGTTCAATTTCAGTTAATCCAAACTAAAGTCTTTATGGAATTTCAATAAAAAGATTAAATTTTTATAAAATCATTTTTTTTGTTTGACCACAATATCTTCTTCTTTAAATTTTTTTGATTTCTTTCCTATTTTTAGGATCAAATTTAAACCGCTATTGTTTTCAGTTACACCAACAAAATAATATTCCCATTATCTTTTTAAATAAAATTGTATTTTTGTAATCTTGGAATATATTCTTTTTTATTATTTCTTGGAATTTTTAGGTTTATAAAAAGTTACCATTCTTTTGGGACACATTAACGATTTTCTTGGAATATTTTCTTGATTATAATCCAAATATTACATTTTTTTTTAGTTTTCTTGACTAATAAAAAAAATATGATTCTTTAATATTACATGAAATTCTCTCAAATAAAAATACAAATTCAGCCTTTTATTTTCTGGGTATTTGTTAATGTTTTTTTTTTAGGTTAATATTAGTCATTGATTTGGTGTTTTGTTAGTTTTGTTTAGGTTGAATCTTTCAAAAAATTTTATTTATAATTTTTGACCATTTAAAAAAATAATAAATTTTTAATAATTTGGGGAAGTGGGATTTCATTGTGAATTCATAATGTCATCTGGGAATGTTCAAAGTTTCAACATTTTTATGAAATGAAACAGGTTAGATTTCTTTCTAATGATTATATGCATACATGTTTATATTGAAATTGACAATGTTTGCAAATTCTTAAATTTGTTTTATTTTATTGTATTTTTGTTTCTTCTGACATATGAAGTATTTATAATTCTGTCTCTTTATAGAAGTAGATCTGGACATGTTCTAATAGTTTCTTTATTTATATATTAGTGATGATGATGATGATTAGATTTAGATTCTATTGTTTTTTGTTAGTTGGTAGGATTATTGGATATGTGAAACATGTTTTAATGCTGGCTTGTTGGATATATACAAGAATATAAGAATGATCATAAAATTCATTAGAATTCGTATGCTTTAGATTCTCGATTAAAATGGCTCATTTCTACATATATTATGTTTTTTTTGTGCTTATGAACATGTTTAATGATATTTCTGATTATTTGAGGCGGGTATTATCAGTTTGATTCTATTGTATGTTTATTATCATCTAGATTTTGCGAGGTAAAAATATCCGTAAATTGTGCCGTTGCTTGTCTTATTATCGAGATTCCCGCGTAAAAGGGGAAGATATAAGGGGTGTCTAGATGTGCATTTAAAATGATCATGATTATGATTTTTTTAATTAATTACGTGCGAATAAATTAGATCCAGAGATGTAGGTTAGGAGTTAATGCAAGGAAACTAATTATTGATATAAATGTGAAATTACCTAGCTATCCCTAACTTTCAGCACCCGAGTAGCCGAATGTCTAATTATCTGATTTTGATTCTTCAAATTATTCGAAAATGCATAACCATGAATTTCAAATTTGCATGGGCATTGATTGTTAAAAAAGATCACGACGAAACCTGTTCAGAAAGTGATTCTATTCTTGATATTTTTTGGATAACCGACCCATTATCGGTCTCCACTTCTGTTTTTGATAATGATAAGACTAAAACATCTTAATTTATATGTGGCAAAAGAAATGAATATACAAGATCAATATTATATGCATATAACATTTTCCGTAAATAATTTGATGCTGATCTATGAACATTGAACTCTCGTTTTTGAACTTAAAAACGGTTTTAAGCGTTGGTTCGTGTTTTGTTTGATTATAAGTATTTTAGTCAGCATACTGTTCATGCCCGGCCGGACATTCCTTAAAAGTTTCCTTGTCGTCTAAAATGCCCCTTGCAAAGATATTTTTATGATATTGCATTCGGTGTCACGATTCCTGGATTCGCCATTTGTCACCTTTCTAGGGTAAACCGGTCATTTCATATTTCAACTAATCAATTACAAAAACATTTAACGGTAAGAGTCCATGTAAAACATACAACCCCATCGTAGAATGCTGTTTTATTCACACACTTCATTCATTAAACTTTTTATATGGATAATACGAAAGGAAAGATTTGTAGAAGCATTGGTGATTTGCATATGTTTCTATGTTGGTCTTCTTCTTCGTTATAATTTATCTCTATATTTAGCATGATCTTGAATATCTTTTATATTCCGTTTAAGCATTGTTGGAAAGACAAATTTTTGGGTGAAAATCTTACAAGCGCTTGGTTTAATTTTGAATAGTCATGATTAAATTGTCATTCTTACATCTGATCAAGATCTTCTTTTGGGTCCAAACTATTTTCGTATTATAACTTGGAAGTTATATTCATATAAATGAAAGAAAGATTAGGTCTTTAGATCCCTAAAAGATAAGTTGTGCTGATTGAGAACTACTAATTTTAATTACTTCCAATTCCCGATCAGAATAATTTACAACATTAAACCCCAAAATATACACAGTAAGCATAGATCGTCTGTAATTTATGCTCTAATTTCGATATATGTGTGTGTGTGCGCTTGTTTGTAGGTGGGTGTGTATGAACATGTGTGTGTTTGTTTGTCAGCATGCATCTCGTTTGCTGGTTTATAATTGATATTAGTTTGTTTTTATTGTAGAGGTTTTCCATTATTATAATCTGCTAGACCTTTGAGCACTAGTTTAACCTTCAAAATTAGTCTTCTGTATACCAGTTACAAATGTCGTCGCCATGTTCACATTGTTTTCTATATTCCTAGTGTTCGGTTGTTTCCGTCTTTCTTTCATATTAGAGGTGGCAAATTTCACTCATTCACGGTGGGTTAATCTGTTTTATGTTTTATCTCATAAGGGTAAAATAAAAAATTTAACTAAAAAAGGAACTGGTCAAACAGGTTGAAAGTCTACCCAAAGCGTTTCTTTTATCTATAGCCTCTTAAATCACTTTGCAAAAAAATTTAGGTGATTATCATAATAATGTAGTTTATATGTTCTTTCATTACCTGACCCACCCATGTTGCCACCTTTACTTTACATGATCAAAGTTGAAGATGTCAATTCAGTAGCATCCATTTGTTTTGTTAAAGGTTTTGATTGAGTGATGTGCCATGGAAACAATTATGAATGAAGAGCTGGACACAAATATAGTTGGCCAATGTGAGACGGTGGAGGTTAAACGACTCCTTAGACGTAGAAGTTCAACCAGAGATCAGCCCTCTGATTTGTGCTCTGGAGCACTAGTATCAACCGATAAGAAAAAGAAGGTTATTTGTGTCCATGAATATCAAGTTTTCTCTATATGTTAATCTTATGTTAGCATCACCATTAATATAAAAAAAAATAAAATTTAAACTTACGAAGCAAAATTTTCAGCATCTTATTTGAATACATTTTTTGTAGGACCGTCCTTCTAAAGACGCCCCGAAAGATGATCACAGTCTTGAATCCTCAGAAAGCCCTCGCAGGCAAAAGGTAGGAAATCATGATTGTGTTATATATCAAATAGAAATGATATGCATCATCATTCGCTAGTTTGATTAAAGTTATTTATGATAGATTTAAGTATGTTATTTACATTTCAGAACTGAACTTTCTTTTGTTTTGTAAGCTTGAAATACCGTTCGGATTAATTTTTTTCAAATTAAAATAAACCCAACTATGTATCCACATTACAATCCTATTTAGGACCCAACCTGCTTAGAGCGGTCTGGTTTTCATTCCAACTTTTCCTTCTTTAGTTTTGATCCGGTTCCAACCTGGTGCTCACCCCTGTTGAAATGAGCTTTATTTGTTTACTCAATGCAGATAACAGCTAGATGGGATCCGTCTGAGGCTTGTAGGCCTGACGTAGAAGAAGCACCAGTGTTTTATCCAACTGAGAAGGTAATGTTTTTGGGTTCATAAGTGATATAGTTTTCAATTTCTATGGAAATTCAAATAACACGTCATTTTTGGTTATATATCCAATTATTCATTCACTAGGAGTTTGAAGATACACTTGGTTATATATCAAAAATACGACCCCTGGCAGAAGCTTATGGTATATGTAGGATTGTACCTCCTACTTCCTGGAAACCTCCATGCCCCCTCATGAAAGAAAGTTTTTGGCATGAAGCTAAATTCTCTACAAGAATTCAACAAGTTGACTTACTTCAAAATAGGGAGCCAATGAAGAAAAAGAGAAGGAGAAAACGTAGAAGAACATCTGCAAAGACGGGAGCAAGAAGAACAAATTCAGAGTCAAATGCTTCTTCAGACAGTGATGACAAATTCGGGTTCCGGTCTGGATCAGATTTCACGTTACAAGAGTATGTAGATTTTGCAGTTAACTTCAAGAAGCACTATTTTGGAATGTATGATGAAAACCCAACAATAACCACTGATGGGAATGAAGAAAAGGAAGAATGGTGGGGACCCTCGATGAGAGAAATCGAAGGTGAATATTGGAGGATCATTGAACAGCCGACAGATGAGGTCGAAGTATATTATGGAGCAGATCTTGAAACGGGTGTATTTGAGAGCGGTTTCCCTAAGAAACTGTACCTTGAAAATAATGAGTTAAATAAATATGTGAAATCAGGTTGGAATCTGAATAACCTCTCGCGCCAACCTGGGTCTGTATTAGCATTTGAAGCATGTGATATCTCAGGAGTTTTAGTGCCATGGTTATATGTTGGCATGTGCTTTTCGTCATTTTGCTGGGTGAGCTACAAGTATAAATCATTAAGTTTTATGTTCTGATTTATGTCTGTGTTTTAGTCACCGTGTGTGATCACTGACTTGTGTTTTTAATTGGTTTTTGAAAAGCACGTTGAAGATCACCATCTTTACTCTGTAAACTATATGCATTTTGGTGATTCGAAAATATGGTATGGGATACCAGGAAGCCATGCCACGGCCTTGGAAGATGCAATGAGGAAACATCTACCCGATTTATTCAAGGAACAACCAGATTTACTCCATCAGCTTGTAAGCACATTATCATATGCCTATAATTATCTGATCATTTATGGGTCAAATAATCAGTTTCTAGCTGCAGTAAACAACTGATTTTGGAAACTTTAACTCTTATCTCACAAGACATGCCACTAGTTTTTTTTTTTTTTTTTTCTCATACGAATATTCTTTTCTGGTTATATATTGTATTAATTTTATAAAGTTAGAATGTGCCAACAATCAAACAACTGATTATTTAGCTTCAAACAACAAAAGCACATCCAAACACCACCTATTGTTACTGATTATCTGATTCTCATTATTCCGTATCACATTGAATCTTCTCATGTTTTTTTTTCCCGCTCACATTGTAAATATCCACTTTACTATTCCAGATGTTTCACTTATTTATTTTATTGTAATACATGTTTTAACAGGTTACTCAGCTCTCTCCTAATGTTCTCAAGTCTGAGGGAATCCCAGTTTATCGGGCCACTCAGCTTTCTGGAGACTTCATTGTTACTTTCCCGAGGGCATACCATGCGGGGTTTAATTGTGGTTTCAACTGTGCGGAGGCTGTCAATGTGGCGCCAGTTGATTGGCTGCAACATGGCCAAGGTGCAGTGGAACTCTACAGTGAGCAACGACGCAAGACATCTATATCTCATGATAAGTTGCTACTAGCATCAGCTCGGGAAGCTCTCAGGGCTCTATCGGAGCTTTCAGTGTCAGATAAAGAGAACCCCGACCATTTAAGATGGAAACGTGTTTGTGGGAAGACGGGAATACTAACGAATGCTGTAAAGGTAGATTGATTATTAAGGCTAGAGGTAGAATAATGGGCGGGTTAGGCGATGGGTCAAAAGTCAAAACAGGTCATTTTGGTACATATTGAAATGGTTCGAGTCAAGTGGTGATGACCGAAAACACTTTTTGTCCAACTTTTTTATAAATACTTGGTGTGTTAAGCTGTCATCCTCTAAGTTTTCTCATACCACAGTAAAATATTTCTCAGTATTCTCGTTTGGTTTATCTTGGTTCATTTCTGGTTTTAATTGTTGAAAATTATCATCCTCTAATCAGTTTTCTTTCTACCTAATAATATGTTAGGCCAGAGTTGAAATGGAGCTAAAAAGGATTAAGAACCTTCAACCCGGTTTTCAATTTCAGAAAATGGAAGAGGATTTCGATACAACAAATGAGAAAGAATGCTTCCTATGTTTCTATGACCTACACATGTCTGCAGCCAGCTGCAAGTGTTCTTCTGATCGGTTTGCATGTCTAAAACATGCAAATACTTTATGTTCCTGTGATCCCGACCAACTTTATGTCTATCTCCGCTATACACTTGATGAATTAACTATGATGGTTGATTCACTCGAGGGTGAATCAGATGCTCTACAAAAATGGGTATCAAGAAACTCTGGGATAAATCAGAAAAATAAAGGTGTGCCTACGTCTCCAATAAAAGAAGAAACTTCTGATGTGTGTGTAAATCAACACATCGCCATTCATCCAAAAGAAGAACCCCGTTTAGGACTCGGGTGCTCTATAGATTTGAATCTTGGTAATGTCGCTGTTGAACTTCTAAACCTTGGATCCTTAGCTTTTGGAAAACTATGGTACAATAAGCAGGCGATATTCCCAAAAGGTGTTCGTGGCATCTTACTCTCATTTCGTTCATTAGGGTAATTATGTAACTTGTTAATGCATATTTGTAACTCTAGTTTTCATTTGCAGGATACCAAAGCCGTGTAAAATATTTCAGCTTTCTCAACCCTCTGGTAATGAGTAGCTACATAGAGGAAATTCATGATGCTGGGCTCATTGGTCCTCTATTTAAGGTTTAACCTTTAATTTTATTCGCAAGTTCTTATTATTGTTTCCCCTTAATGATTTACCGCCGGTAACACCTTGGTTGTGTTATGATAAATTTTAGGTTTTCTTAGAAGATTGTCCTAGTGAGAGTTATATGGATGTTTCGGCGGATAAGTGCTGGCAACAGGTGCTGCACAGGATAAACCAAGAAATTGTGAAGCTGGCAAGTGACACCTTGAAGCCCCGACATAGCCTTAATGGGCTTGAGATGTTTGGGTTATCTTCGCCGCCCATTATGCAGGTTTTCATTATGATTTTCTACTAAAAATTTTCAACACCAATAGTGATTATTAAACTTGAAAGGCGATTGTATCTGCAATGATTTTAAGGCATCTTGGACTGTCTATGAATGTTATTCATATCTATTAACAACTGGACAACTATTAAATGGGCTTTATCATATCTGAAATAGAAAAAATTGACGATGATATTCTTATCAGGCGATTGAGGCTCTTGATCCCGAGCATAGATGTCTGGAGTACTGGAGGACCAAGTTAAACCCAAATAATATATAGAATAGAGATGCTGCTAACTCTCGGGATTCCGGACAAGAACATGAGGTTGACTATTTGACTTGTTAGGGTAGTTGTTTTGGTTTCTTAAAATAGAAATCGGCAGAAGAAAATGCAAATCTGGATATGGATAGGAACTTAAGTTAAGTTATAGGAATTTTTTTTGTTATAGCACAATTGCTAGCATATACATCTTTGGTTCATTTTACTTTTTTTTTTTAATTCCCATTCTCCAAAGAAAGAAAATAAAACTTGAGAAGTTACATATGCCATTTTCAAAAGTGCATACCAGTTTTGTTTGGTTGTTTGTTTTAGTCTCTTTTTTTTTCTTGCCCCTCTACAAGCCAATTTCAGTAAAAAAAAATTATGTAATGGATGCTTTAATGTGTATATATATATGTAACGTAATGTAATGGATGTATGCTGGTAGGTACATGATCTGTAGATGCATGATGTATGTAAAGTATTAGCATATGAAACAAAAATGTATGACTGCAGATCAAAAATAGTGGTTTTGTGTACGTCAGATTCAAAAATGTTGACTGCAGATCTATTTCTGTACGAGTCGAGTCGAGTATTGTTGTTGTTGTTGTACATATTGAAACACATTTTTGTAATTTACTCTTTGACAAACAAATAATATTACCACCAATTCATTCTTTGAACTAATTTTTTGTATGAAGAAAACATTGTGTTGCGAGTAATGATTGGATTTCTGATTTCTCTAATATTAAGACTTGTTTCGTGACTACGTTTTCTAGATTATTATGTATTATAAAAGTTTTGGAGAATTGCATATATCTCCTCCGATTATATTTTAATAATAATAATTAAAAATATTCCAAACTAAACTTTAAAATAACAGATATATCCATCTTTATCAATTAATAATAGAAAGATATAGATATTGGACAATGCAACAACTTTTTTTTTTTTTTTTTGGAAATTAGCAAATACTTTTACTAACTAAATGAGAATAAAAAAAAAGAATCCGTATAATCTAGCCTAAAAAGTGAAGCTATGAAGAGTGTGTGTAATGTAATAGAAGAAAGTTTAGAAAAGAGATGGGCATAATGGTTATATAATGATTGTTTTTAGTGAAATAGTTAAAAATGGGCAAATGTGTAAATAAAAGTGGGTATATTTGTAATTAAAAAAATTAGATTGAGAAAGTATATAATTATTGAACTTTAGTCGAGAATATATGTAATTGTCACATAAAAAATTTAGTAGTAACTTATAATTTTTATTTATGGATTGATCTTACAAAATAAGAAGACAAAATAATGGAAGTATAGTGAGGGTATTAGACTATCTTCAACCATTTACATTTCTTAATCTTCAGATTTGTAGAAAATAAAGCATCTTTTAAAAATATTCAAAACTTTCATCTCCAACAACATATTTCAAATCCATTAACTCTTAAAAGAAATTTACACTAATTTATACAACATTTTAGTTTAATTAAATTAAATAACTAATAAATAAACTAACTATTGGTTATACTAACTAATGGGTTATATAAAAGCAAAAAATATATCAAAAATAAAAATAAAATTTTTTTTAGAGAAATGACTAGTGATATTTCATATTTGTAGTATATATGGGCTACTCCAAAAATATCTTTAAAATATGAAACAAAGGTTGAAGATGATATAATATGAACATTACTTGAAAAAGGACTACCAACGAGTTTACAACGACTATCATTATTAAAAATTTTAAATAAATAATAAAAAAAAAAAGGGCTAGTGATGACATGTATATATATGTGACTATCATTATATTAAAAAGAAAAAGATAAATCGAAGAACCTCTTGATCCTCATTACCGTATTGATACACAAGCCGCACAATACATTATTATCTCAACATTTAAGAAAAAAAAAGAATAAAAAAAAATGATTTTATTAAATAAATAAATTTGGTGAGCAAGTAAAAGGAAGCCAATGAGCGAGGTGATAACGGTATCATCTATCTATATCCTTATATCCAACAAAATCCATTTGGCGCTAAACTCAACTCTGTTTCACACACATTCGAAATGAAATGAAATGAAATGAAAGAAGGTGGTGGTGGTGGTGGTCAGCAGCATATTTGCGAATGTTTAAGCCGGATATCAACATTCCGTCGTAATTCTCCGATCACAATCTACGGCAACAGAGTTAACAATGGACAAGCCTTTGTTGACGCTGTTTTCGACCTCTCTTTTGGACTTCTCCAACTCGGCGTCAAACCCGGTGATGTTGTCGCCATCTCTGCTTTCAACAGGTGTCTCCTCTCTTTTGGAATTTATAATAATACTCGTAATATTTAGATTAAGATTATTTACTTGATTGTTGCTCCTGCCATTTAATAAGTCAAACTTTAGATTATAACGTTTTTTTTATACCCATATTGTTGTAACTCAAAACCCGGGAAATTGGGTTCTCTAATGAGTTATGCTTGGATTCTACAAAGACAATGCAAAATAAAGAATTATAAGATAACTGTCACACGTTTACAAGCTAAATTATGTCGCGTCTGAACAACTCCTTTATGGATTATATATATATATATATAGGCTACAAGATAGACATTGGCGGAACTTGACCAATTTGTTTGGGGGACAAGTTCAATCAACATATAGAACGCAACTCTTTGTATCTATATAAACATTCATGTTCTATATAAAACATATATATAAACGAATACTTTGAAGGGCAGACCCTCCCCTGCCCCTTCATAGTTCCGCCCATGAAGATATGTACAATATCTAGCGACAAGTTTTATAATACATTGGTTAAATGAGAAATGAAAAAGTAAGTCGACAAAATAAAAGGTAAGTTGTTATTTTGGATAATAATTTTTTTTTTTTAAATTACTAGTTGTAAATTATGGACACAAATTAAATAGGAAAGGTGGACATGAACAATCTTAATCTTTTTCTAATTCCGTGGTTAATTGTTTTATTGTCCCATATAAATATATTCATACATTCATAATTGTTTCAGTGATGTATATCTGGAGTGGTTATTAGCCATCACATTTGTTGGGGGAATAGCTGCAACCCTCAATTATCGATGGGTAAGCAAAAACCGCTACATTTCATAACATGTTTTTTTTTATGTATTTATCAAGACTTATGATTTTGCCTATATATTTTACATACATGTTAGAGCTTCGAAGAGGCTCTATGTGCAATGGAAGATGTGAAACCGGTAATGTTGGTCACTGACAACGACTATAACTCGAACAGGCTTTCAGATTTCCAACCTTGTTCTGTTCCGTCTCTAAAATGGCATGTTCTGATGGACTCCCACAATAGATACACCTCTGCAGATAACGGTATGTTATTTTTGATAGTATTACGTTACCATATAAAAAACTTCATACAATTATATAAATACAGTCAATTTGCAGTATTAACTACCAATACGCTTAAGACGCCTTCACCAATATCACATTCATTCAACTACTCCTCCACTTGTAATGGCGCAGCCATAGTATGCTTCACTTCAGGTATGCATTTTTAACTTAAACTTCTCTTTTTGTCTCATATGCTGATATGCATGGTCCGATTTAGACATTTTGTGTTTGTAGGGACTACTGGGAGGCCAAAGGGTGTCATCTTAAGCCATTCAGCTTTAGTTATACAATCTCTTGCCAAGATCACTACTATTGGTTACAGAGAGGATGATGTACAAATTCCCATATTTTCCTTTCAGCCTCATATACACATTCTGGCATTTTCCTTTCACTTTGTATAGATTGTTGAATCAAACCGAGTAATTTTCATGTCTTTAAAATGCAGTTGTATTTGCATACTGCTCCATTAGGCCATGTGGGTGGGCTATCATCGGCTTTAGCCATGCTTATGGTAGGAGGATGTCATGTATTGACGCCCAAATTTGAAGCCAAGTCAGCTCTTCAAGCTATTGAGAAGTATCATGTGACTTCTTTCATAACAGTTCCCACGATCATGTCTGATATGATCTCGTTAATCAGGTACTTTTCGTAAATCCATACAACTGTATGGAAAAGTACTATGTTGATCTTATATCGAATTTTCAGGACCAAAGATACACAACAAGAGTTACCTACAGTAAAAAAGATTCTAAATGGTGGTGGCAGCCTTTCAGCCAAACTAATCGAAGATGCAACCAGCATTTTCCCTAATGCTAGACTTTTCACAGCTTATGGTTGGTTTATATTTATGTAGATGTTCCTCCAAAATATATGTAAAACAGATTTTTTTTGTTTCCGATTACTTGCTGTTTTTTTGTACTAAAAGGGATGACGGAGGCTTGTTCGTCCCTAACTTTCATGACGCTTAATGATCCTACAGAGCAAACAACTACACACAGAAAGTTAAGTTTGGTCAACCAAGAGGGTGTTTGTGTAGGAAAGCCTGCACCACACGTTGAGTTAAAGATCAGCACTGAGGGTTCAAGTCACAATGGACAAGTATTAACGAGGGGACCTCACCTAATGATTGGATATTGGGACCAGATTCCAGTGAAAGAAAATTGTGGCTCTGAAGGCTGGCATGAAACTGGTGATATAGGGCGGATAGACGATAATGGTAACTTATGGCTTATTGGGCGTTTGAAAGGACGCATCAAAAGCGGAGGAGAAAACATTTATCCTGAAGAGGTAAGCGTCATGAAGTATGAACTTCCTAATATTTTGAAAGGAAATAAAAAGTGACAACGACATTAAAGTGTATCTCTTGTTTCAGAAAATAGGGAGTATAATATTATTTAGTCGTGAATATGTAGAGGTTTTGTTGACATGTTTGTCATCTGTATCAATGTAGGTAGAAACTGTCATATTAAAACATCCTGGGATTTCTGCAATCGCAGTCGTTGGGCTTCCAGATACCCGGCTAACAGAAATGGTGGTTGCTTGCATCCAATTAAACCACAACTGGACATGGGCAGCTTCAAGTTCAAACCACTTGGAAATAGATAAAGAACAATGTATATCCAGTGGAACCCTCCAGCGATTTTGTAGAGCAAATAATTTGACCGGGTAATTATGTCCAAAATTACTGGTAGATGTGGCAACAGTGGTGGACTACTGGCAATTCAACCCATTTGCCTAAAAATGGGTCGATTTTAGTATTTCATCTCCAACGGATCAAACAGGTGAAATGGGTTGACAAGGTCAAACGGTTTGAAAGTTAACCAAAGTGTTTCAAATATAAGCCTACATTCCTTTACTTAAATGAATTACCATTATTTATTTTAACAATACGGTTTTTCTTTATTTTAACGATTTATAAGATTTCACAAAATGGACAAAAATGTTGATAGGTCAACCAACCGACCCAACCCGTCTAGTTTGCCGCCTCTAGTTACTGTTGTCAAAGTATTACAAAGAAGGATGAGCCTTTTAACAACTAGTATGAAAATTCTATGCGACTAGAATGGTCAATGGGTTGAGTCATGGCAAAAACTTCTTTGCAAAACCGAGTAGGCTTGATGCATTATTTTGATTTAATCTTTTAGTCGTGTATTCATTTGCAGGTTCAAAGTTCCCAAAATATTCATAAGATGGAACAAGAAATTCCCATTGACAACAAGTGGCAAATTAAGAAGAGATCAACTCAAAGGAGAAGTCATGCTTCACTTAAAATTACTCCCGAGCAGTTTATAAGGTGGCCATCTATGGCTATGTCCGGAATGGGGTAAACATATATATAGGAGCACATATCAAATTCCATTGTTTTTCGTATAAAGTGATCTACTACATTGTTTGATACGTTTACAAGTATATTCTCGGAAACTTGTTGTACACATAACGACTTTGTTTTGACGAGCTTTGTAAAAGCTTTACGAGTTTTGACCAGAAAGAACCGCAACGTATTTATGCTAATGGCACCCCTTGTTAGATCTAATTTATCTAAATCTATAAATTAAATACTATTAGATCAGCTAACATGGTTTAACAAGTCAATAACTTTTATTTGAAAAAGGACATACAAATTCAATGATACTTCCTAAAAAATATAATCTCTCTATATATATAGATTGGTCAAAAGGAAATGTAACAACTCCCATCATCAAAATAGTATGAAGAGAAGTGTAACTACCCCCATCAAACTAGTCAATAAACTTTTTCTTTTTTCTTTTTTCTTTTACAATTTAATTAACATTAACAATAAACTTTATCTTTTAATGGTAATCATTTCTGACTATTTTGGTAGGGAAATCATGTTTATTTCAAACTAGGAAGTTCACGTGCCGCCCGTTGGGCGGCGTCGGTGTTTGAAGCGTGTTGTGATACTTAGCTGGATGAGCGAGTGGGATTTTTTAAAACACTATGAACCAAACTTCGTACACGCCAAAAACATCCACTTAAGTACCACAACAGGATTCAAACACCGACGCTGCCCAACGGGCGGCTACGAACTTCCTAGTTTAAATTAAGAGTAAAATGAAAAACAAGGCTCTTTATTCCTATCCAATTTCAGTCGTGGACAATTATTTTCAAACAATCTAAAATAGTTAGGTATTTTGAGAATAGTTTTGAAATGGATGGAGTAATTTATATATCTACTAGTCTTAATACCCGTACGATGTACGGATTGACTATAAATATTGTTCGATTATTTTTTTTATAAAGGAATAAAATTTAAACATGCCTCATCATACGCATTTAGTCTCCCCAATGGTAGTCTAATTGTGAGAGACATGTATCATAAACATATCTATCAAGATCT
>JAOEHQ010011610.1:0-16208 GCA_025447715.1 Asclepias incarnata
AAGGTGTACCAGCGGCTAACCTACCACATCTAGAGTATTTTACTAAGTCAATTATATTCACGTGTATATACTAATAGAAATCTTAAAACAACAATTCAATAGTTACAGTTCAGTTACAAAATAGTTCAGTTATATGCTTTTCACCCCAAAAATAGTTAAAATAAAAGGGGCTGTACTCACCTGTTACGACGGGAGTCTAAAGCAACAAGTTACAAGCACGAGCGGATCACAAGTCGACACAACCGGGACCTATGATACAATTAGTAACACTATAATTAAGGTCACTCGCTCGATTATAAGGTCTATGTTTAACGATTAGTACCTATTGAAATGTCATTTACTTAGTTCGAGTTCGTTTAAAACGTTTCACAAGTTGTAGGGGCTAGTTTAGTTAAATAATCAAAGTTTATCATCTTATTACATTTTTAGTACTTGAAAACCTCATAGTTTGAAAATGTTACACATCTTGTTCCCGTGTATATAATATTTACGTTTTTAGTCCATGTATTAGTTCTTATACGCGTATTTATTAGACACGTATTTATCTGGAACGTATATGTTGAACACGCATATAATTGAAATACGTATAACCACGGATTTGTTGTAAAAGTAGAATCAACCGATTGCCGAAATTGTCAGCTTTAATATGAATTATCTTCAAGGAAGGAAACTTCATGGCATATACAAATTAGCGAATTACAGTACCGATGCTAAATTATTTACATATGAACTGTAAGAAATCTGGATGATTTTTTACATAACTTTTGTTATTCTTTCCTCTGAATAATCTTCCAGGTTAGCTTGAGGGATCCTATTCGAGATGGTGCTAATGATGATGAGCCGCGGCAAATCATTGGGGCGGCGGTATGTTTTATCAGATCTCATGCACGATATATAAAACTTCAAATATAAATTTGCTTTCTACTTTTTAATTTTTACTTTTTAAGTTTACACATTATCAGTTCTTTGAAATTCGTTTTTTCACATAAATAAATAACTTATCTTCTCCTCACTGGATTACAACTAATTCAAAATTGTTACTGCCTGTTCCAGGCTAAAAGAAAAAAGGCTTCTCATGATGGAATGTTCAATATTGCCAAGACACCAAATAGACCAATGATACATATTGGTGGTTGACTTTTTCTCAGTCCAGTAAGCCTCTTATTCAACTAGCCCGTTATCTTATAATTCTGGAGGCTGATGAGGGATCTTATAACTTTCCAGCAGCGAATTAGTTATACATTGAAAGATATACATCTGGATTTGGTAGTTTTAACGCTGCACTTTCCAAGATTTCAAAACATTTGAATGTTGATTAAGCACTATTTGACTTATCAATGGATGATAGTTGCTTTTTCTAGGTAATAAAAACAGAACATTGGGCTGGATTAAACTTGGTACTTTTTGTTTGACTAAAGGTTGGTTATTACTACACACCTATGTTTGATAATTACTCAAATTTGTTATCTACTTCCTTTTCTTTTTTAGTTATTTTATATTTATTAGCTCAAGTTCAATTATAAACATTTATATTTATACCCAGTCATAACAATAACCCGATCTATATGAGTTAGACTTTCCTTCTTATTTTTTACCATATATTTTTTAATCTCGTGGTGCGATTCAGGTATACTAAAGGGTGAGATGCAATTTTAATCATTCTTTGCAAATTCTCTTAGGCAGACATTTTTCAAAGTTTTTTGTGTTTCAGGCCGCAAAAGAGGTATACGAAAGCTTTTTAGGAGACGGTGCCAGTGCAACTACATTATCACATATACAGGTATGATCTCTTTAAACTACTTCGTAAGTTGAGCAAACTTTAAAATTCATATTAACGAGTATAGAAAATGGACAATATGTGTAAGCTATCTCATGTAACCTCTTTTCCTTCCATTATTCCTGATTAATCATTAATTAGATTTCCTCTTCTTTTTTTTTAAATCTAATTTGTTTAGTTTATTATTTTATCCTTTCATTTTTTACTGCTGTTTAAAATTTGTTGTATTCTATGTTTATATATCTAAGAAAATGAACTTTATTTTTTCCACCATTTCTAATTTTAATAAGTAACTATATGTTAATGCAGTTTATTCGATTTTTAAGAACATAAGGTGTTGAAGCAGCTCACAAGTATTTCTTGGATGCGCGCAAATTTTCAAGTTGTACTCGCCACTTTTAAGAACAAAAGTATTTCAAATTGTTGACGTGCAATGCTATTGAAGTTTATACCCTTATCATTGTTGTCATGTTTTCACTGAGTATACCATCCAGTATTATTATCTTGGTAGATAATTAATTGATTGTGTTTTAGACTTGGAAGAGGTTTTGTCCAAGCAAACATATGGAGACCTTGATAGCATGTTAAATGTAATGGTAGATACTAAATATTGTATATGTATTTTGTAGTTCCGTCGTCAACAATCCCGATTAATGTCTCTTAGTGAACTTTGTCGTGTAAAAAATGTGTCCCGCTGCAACGCGTGGGTACTATGCTAGTAATATAGTAAAAGCTTGAGATGTAGGTTAAACAAAGCTTGCTAGATATTCTTGTTGAAATTTAATTTTCAATAATAGAGTTACCCATTATAATATAATATCGATAATATAATAATAAAAGATAATACTAATAAAAGTCTATGTATTCTATCTTTTCCTATTTACGTATTCTATAACTTCAATTTTAATATTAATTAATCTTATACATTTGTGTTAAGATTACGTTTGCCTCAAGATGTATTTCCTTATTAGTGAACAAAGAAAGATGTCATTCGTTTCATCCTAACAAAAAAGAGATTAAGAAACCGACAAGTGAACAACCATGTGATTTATAAAGGCAGCTTTTACTCATCAAAAATTTATAACTTTATTTCTTTTTTCTTTTTTTCATATCCGTCTATTGTATTTAAAACTTTATAATTTTTCTTTACTTAGTTTATAATGTCACTTAATGACAAATTCATTGTTCACAATGCATATATAATCAAACCCGTATATCTCATGTATGTATAGTCAATCCGTACATGGTACATATATTAAAACTAGTTATACTATAAAAATCTTTATATATTATAAGATAATTTATCTAACCACTTATTAACCAATCACATCTCTCAATTCTTTCAAATTAAACATTGCTTAGGTTATCTTTATATATTTACAATTTAAAACTTAATTACAGTTAATTAAATTTTTTCAATTAAATAAGGACTAAGTATTTAATTATTTAATTACAGATATGACTTTTATGGTTGTCCATCCAACTCATAAAAGAGATTTCTCATAACATATAAAAGACTTGCATTATTAATATTCTCAAAATTATTTGAGGTATATATAATAAAATAATTGTAATATACGTATTTAAATTATTTGTTAATAATCATGTATTTTTTATATCCATTTGAATCACGCTACTCTCAATTTAATTTTAAAAGTAATTTTAATTTTAATTTTTAAAATCATTTATTTAGATCATTATATCATTTTATAATTTTTAAATTAGTATTTGAATTGTATCTCAAGGTGTTGATATGCAACAAAGATGACAGATCAAAAAATATGCTACAACAAATTTTGTCTATAAAGAAGTATTATAAAAGATGAAATAAAATATATGTTTTCAATGTTTATGTATTACATTATTTTACTTGGATTTTACTTACATTTTTTACATTTGAATAACCAGTTTGTTTTCTCATATGTTTTACTTTTGAATTTACAAGGTTTTTTTGGTTACATATTTTAATACTTCACTTTATCTTAAAAATGTCATAAACATCCCGTGTATTTGACACGGATCTAAATCTATTATGTCTCTGTATGAGATAAATAATACAATTCTCCATTTTTTCCCCTCTTTATTATTCTCTTAGTATTATTAACTTTATAATAGTATTTTGTTAGTTGGAAGTCCGCAGAAAAATAACTACTAAAATATCTATAAAATATGTCATTTCTATGAGAAGCAATTATTTAATAAGATTCTTGTTCGATATGCAATTTTTGCTAAATCAAAAATGGCTTTGAAATTTCATTTTTCATGTAAAAACTAAAATTTAGCACCCTTATATATTTTTTAAATAAGAGATGTATTTTGTATTTTTAACAGACTTTATATTTGATAACGAAAAAATAACAACACTGCCACAGTATCCCTGTAATTAACGGGAGGGATGATATCCATATACAACCAAGAACAAAGCATAAAATTATGTTTGTGAGAGGTGTAGCTAAGAGAGTGGGCCTTACCAATTTTGTTAGTTTTTTTCTCCATTTGGTTTTAATGCCTTTTTTTTTTTATATAACGAATTTTATGGGATTTTTTTTTCTTTTTTGGTTTTTTCATGGTTTTTAGCTTTTTTTTTCGCATCAGCTTTTGGTTTTAATGGCTTTTATTTTTTTTGGGTTTTAATGGCTTTTTAGCTTTTGGTTTTAATGGGTTTTTTTCCTTGGGTTTTAATGATTTTAACATTCAATCTTTTACCATTTATAGTTTCATCATCAAAGTTTTACTTCCTAGATTTATGATGCATTGTTTAGTCATTTAATGGTTTTCTTACTTTTTGTTTCCCTGGTCCAATTTTTCATGATTTTTACTTTTTCATTCTTAATTTCAATTGGTTAATTTTATTAACTTGTTTTTACATACCTATATTAATGTTGTTAAACATGATACTTTTATTTTAGTTTTTGACTCCTGCTGCAAAGCATCGAAAATTTTTATTAGTTATTGTATAAAACAAGACATCAAACAAGTTAATATATACATTACATAGAATAGAAGAAAATATGTATATTACGGAGTATATTATAAGGATAATAATATCAACTAGGTTGTTCAGACTGCGCGTTGCGCAGCCTCAACTATTGTGATTACGTTTTCTGTTAGTACGGTTTCGTTATGTTAGTTTGCTTAGATTGAATATACAACAGTTGACTTGAAAACTACATCATTAAATTTGTTTCCTCAAAAGTTTGTCATATCAAATGTATATTTATTTAAATAATTTTTGAAAACAATAAAAATTTATATAATCAAAAAGTAATAAAACAAAATGGAAAAAAAAAAACCAACATTGAAGAAACACTTATACAATCCAAGAAAAATAAATATATAAAAACACAAAATAAAAGATTTTGATTTGTTCCAAGATTCTTCATGTTCATTGACTCTAACAATAATTAAAATTGCATTATAAAATTTGAAAACTATTATCTTTCTCTCCCCATATTTTTTCATGTACTGTCATTTTTTAATTTTGGAAAAAAAATAAAAATCCCTTTCTTGTAAAAATTAAATCTTTTTCTGAAATTTCTATTTTGTATCTTTTTTTGATTTTCTTTTTATAGGTTTTGAAATATTGTTGATTTTTTTCTCCACTTTTTGGGCCTAAGTTCAACCATGAACAAACCAAAAAAAAAAAGATTAGGGGTTTGGCGTGGGTTTCGAACCCGAGACCTCCCGGTTTTCTCTTTAGCATTTTAACATTTCATTCAAAGCTAATCTTTATTCTCTTTTTTCCAGATATGATATATATCCTTACTTTATGTAGTGTTAGGAAAAGACGAAGAAAGTATTGTTCACGTCTTTTTATTTTAGTAAAGAAAGTAATTGTTACATAGAAAGTCAAGAAAGTTGTAAAGGTCGTAAAGCTTTGCTAAGTCGGGCAAGTGATGCTTTTACAAAATCAAATTTAGACATTGTTGTTAGAGATAAAAGGAGAATTAGATAAGCTTTTTCGTCCCCTTCTCTATTCTACTTTCTAATTTTAAGTTTTTAACGTGTCAAGTCGTTTTGCTCAACATATGAATACTTTTCAAATTCTTCTTTTCAGAAAAATAAATATTAACGCATACGAATTTGTCATTTACATACATATATATTTTGTCCCGTATGAGATTTGAATATACAATTCCATTCAAAAGCAAATGGTTTCTTTGTCTCTTACCATAGTTTCATGAATGAATGAATGAATGTTGTATTCCATAACAAGCCGTTTACATGTGTGAGATAACGTTTTCTTTATTTCAATTCTTTGTATATTAAGTAATCGGTTATACACTTATAATTGTGATCATAGTATTGCGACCGATAAAGTATATAAGACGAAATAGAGTTTTGACACCGAAATGGATGATATCTTTGCAAAAATGTTAGCATATCTTAACCTAAAGTTATTTCTCATATCATATCATATCATTATATAAATTTAATAAAATAAAAACAAAACAAATTGCACATAATTTAAGTATTAAAAGCTGACTTAGAAACGAACGGAGATGGGAAATTTGTTGTAATAATACTTTTAAATTTGTATGTCACATCAACAAATAAGTTGACATAATTTTTCATTTTCTATTCAAAGAATATTCATTGATTTTAAATACATAACTAATCTATTTATGCTTTCTTTTGTTTGTTTTCTATTTATATACCACAAAAAGCCCAAAGCTTCAATGTTTTGCACATTCCCGTCAATCTTGACGTTTATATTAGAGAACCTCTTGTTATTCTTTGCTTTCCAAATACACCAACAAACGATCATTATTACTCTTTTTAGCGTCTTCTTCTTCTTTCATGAATACCCACCAGATCCTTAACATCAAACACAAAGAAACAACTAGCCTTACACCACTTGTTGATATAGTTACATACAACCATCGACACCCCACAACAACATAATAGGTGCTGGACAGTTTCCTCACCATAATCACAAAGAACGCACTTCGTGTCCCCAAAGCAGCAATTCCAAGTCCGCAGGGCCATGAGGGTCGGGATTCGGTCCATAATCGCATGCCACATAAAAATATTACACTTTTTAGGAACTCAGTGTTGTGTATGATAGGTGACAAAAGCATAGTTTTGTTTTTATTATTAATATATTCAAGTTTCATCTCGTGTTTTTTTTATGACAAAATAAAAGACTGCACAGAACAGTTGAACATATTTGACATTACAAATATAGAAGACAACGTCAACGATTATCCTACACCAACACCTATATCATCACAATCAATTGACAGCAGACATAGAGATTTATAGAAGGAAGACAAAACAGAAGACGCAAGCAATTACACTAGCAAAATAATAATTCTCAAGCAAGATAACCAACATAATAAATGAAATAATTCATCTCCATCGAAAAAACAGATTCCTTTCAAGAAGTTTGTCGATTGTAATAATTTAGTATATATATTTTTTTATGCAAATAGTGTAGCTCAAGTGTCCTATAAATGGACTTTGTTTTTCATTTGTAATGTACTGAAAAATTTGAATATATCAAGAATTCCTTTCGAATATTATGGCATTTTAAATTTCTTTAATCCGATTCTCTTAATCTAAATCCTAATATCCTTACGCTCCTAGTATTTCATGTTATATCCCTTATATTTAAATAATAATAATAATTGTGTTGCTTCCTGCTGTGCATATTCCTTGCGTGCTTCACCCTGTGAATATTGGTTCTTATAAATTGTAAGTTTATTTTTCTTAATGTATTGTATTAAACAATATATTTTACCTAATGTATATGTTTACTAAAAATTGTACATTATTATAAAAATAGAAATACATATTAGTTTAGGTATTGTAAAAATATATATTATGTTATATGGTATATCTACTTTTACAATATGTTATTTTAATAGTATGATTTTGTAATTTTTTTTTATTTAATTATTTTGAACAATATTTATTTGTATGTTTATTGATATAATATTTATCATTGGTTTCAAAAAAATAGTTTATATAACTTAAGTCGGCTCACTATGAATCCATAGATTCTCAGGGCGGCACTTGGTGTTTTTAATAATAATGTTAAGTGATTATCTTCCTTCATGTGTGGGAACGATAGAAAGTCGATAATGAGTTTGTTAACCATTATTAGGAAATACAAGTTAGAAATTTTTAATAGAATATATCCAGCTTGTCTTGTAGAGTTGTAGTCAACACTTATAGATTATTTTAAGAAGTAAATTAACATATTAGTTTAGTTTGAAAAAAAGGAGGATTAGTTAAGGACTTAATTAAGGGGGTGGTTATTTTGTCTATTTCCTTTTGTTGAGTTTAGTGTTATACATCGTATCAAGTTTATGTTAAAATATTAGAATTGTTTAATGGATTAAAATAACCTATGACCAATCATACGAGTATGACAAATGTTCCTTGAGCTATTATTTCTAAATGTCATTTTCAAGTGCTTTGCATAAACAATATTAAAAGAAAAGCTCTTCAAAATAAAATGAAATAAGTTGAAACAATTTTCATAGAACTGGGAAATTGGTAGCTGTGACACTTATGACAATGAGTAATTTATTTGAATCAACTACGTATACTAGTTAAAAGTATTGACATTCTATCCGTTCAATAATTCTCATATTTCACCTTGTATATCAACTTGAAATTCATTATTAATTTTAATTATAAAATAATTATGCTAATGTGGGATTAGCTCATTTGGTACAGACTAATGTCTCTTGGAGAGAAGTTCATGGTTCAATATCTGGCATATGTGTATTTAGAAATATTTGGAGTAGTTTAGAAGTAGTAATAGAATGATGCATCGTTTATAGCCGTTTTAAAAAATAAAACTAAAATACATATGAGATGTGAAAGTTATCTAATTGCTTTGGAGCTTTTCAAGGTTGTCGAAAATTAATGGAACTTAAAGACGAATATGACGATAAAACGAATACATATTGATAGTTTATTTGCAAGATTGATCGGATTCGGTGAAAGAAAATGAAGAGGAAAGAGGGCTAAAGACACTCACCCTTTGTGTCATATGATGATAAGACGATTTTATTTATTTATTTCTATTATTATTATTTTTGAATATTAAGTGGATCAAAGAAGTTTAGGTTATATAGGCTAAAAACCGGATAAACAATTTAAACTCAACTAGACGTAATTATGTCGTAATTAATTTATTTATGAGCCACTGACTTCTTCGTGAGGTGTTTATTACTCAACTACTCGTATACCATTTTAGTGTATATTTGTGGGCGGAGCCACATTGAATCAGATTGGTCGACTGACCTCCCGACTTTATTCAATTTTCTGTAAAATTTTCTTCTTTTTTTTCTTTTCAAAATTGATCATATAAAATACTTCTTCTTCTTAAGGGTTTTTTTATTTATTTATTTTTACAATATACTTTCTCAATAATAATTTTTTATTCTCTCCCTGTTTATTTTTCCATTCTATCTATAAAAGTCAACGAGTACGTGTGAATAATTCGACCCAAGAACATGCTCTCAGCAACAAACAAAAGATTTATAAAGTACAACTAGCCTCTTTATTATTTTTATTTTCCTTCTCCAATTTACTATTTAATATTTAACCTATCTTATTCCATTTGGTTTCCTACTATGACCTTTTAATTTATGAAAAAAGAAAGTCAAATGTACTTGTAAACATTTAATTTAATATAATATAGATTTTGTTAATGACAGCCTTATGGATTATTTTTAGCATGCATAAAAAGTTATATCTTATTGTCATTAAATTCAGGAATGACATTTTTATATGTAAGGTATGATCTATTGATCTTTTTATGTATATTATTAACAACCTTTAAGATTGTTATTGGCAAAAACATTTAATATATGCTATTTGCTTTGGTTGCAAGTTTTTTGTTGGAAGTTCAAGTTATATAGAGTTTGGTCAATTTGAGATGAGTCTTGCCTCAACCTTCAAAGTACATAGTATAAAGTTTATTTCAATTCCGCCATTTGACTTTTGATTAGATCAGCCATCCGGTGGTCTTCAATCACCCAACTTTCTTATTTTTCTACTCCACACCCTCCATCTTGATTATGACAAAACTAACCCCTCTTCATTTCATGTTATTTATTTTTGAAGATTTACTCAAGTATCCCTGGACTTATTTTCATTAAAATAAATGCTTATATATTGTTCTTGAAATAAAAACAGAAGCATCCACGTATCATATAATATTTATGCTTCATTTTCTAATGTTTTTTTCTTCTTTTTTTTTGTTTGTATTTCTTAAGTGTAAATTACAATATATTAAGTCATTAATGGTCACAAGTCATTACAACTCATTTTTGAAAACCATAAATCAAAAATTATATCAAAGTAACTAGTATGTAAGATTTAGTTTTTAGAGCGTCACTCTTTTAGAAATTGACAACCATAAGTTTATATGTATTAGCTAGATGTCTTATACTCGTTTTTGATTAGTTTATTACTAATTAAAGATGTCTACATTGACCATCATAATTCATGTTTACACTAAATCAATTGTCTTTGATATATTGTCTATGCTTTATGGTCACATCATATACTATATGTACTCTTCATGCTTTTCATTTTCATAGAAAATCAATTGTCTTTGATATATTGTCTATGTTAATTAATATCAAAACATAAATTAATATAGAATTTTTAGTAGTTCTTTTACCTTAAAATAAGAGTTGTAGACCAAGATGGATAACAAAATGTGTGATACAAAGGTCAAATATGTTAGTTACACGCTTTACATACAAGACCTCTTTTAGTGCATAAAAATAAAAATAAAAGCGCTTTTTTTTACATGAAGGAAAGTTCCGAGTAGTTTGGGGCTATTTTCAAACTTTCAAAAGTAAAAAATAAAATAAAATAAAATTCAACACTTCTGCCCCCTCTATATATATTTCTATAAATACGCCATCAATCTCAAACGTATCACACTTGATCTCCCTATCTAACATTTGACAACTGACTTTTTTTTTTTCTTCTACAAATTAACTCCAAAGCCGGCCTCCATTTTTAACATCTTAAAAAACCATGATGCAAATCGGTGCAACTCTTCCGGCAAACAATCTTCAGACATTACAGGCAAGACTTACATCCGGTGGCGGATGTAATTATGGGTCGTCACCTTTGGGAAGATCATGTTATACAAAGTGGTGCATGATGAAAACCGCCACCAACATATCAACTCGGCAACATCTTTCCAATCTTGATCAACTTCTAGGTAGTAAAGAGCCTCGGGTGATCTTGAATGACCCGGAAGCTGTTGATGAAGGAAGTTCGGATCATGGGTTGTCGGATGTTAGACGAAAAGGTCTACTAGAAGGACTAAATTTGCCTCGAGTTTGGCCCGAAAATAAGGAGGCTGAAGAGATGTCTCCAAGGCATCTCAACCGCCTGAGAAGGTTGTTGTCCAAAAATGGGATCGAGTATTCTCCAAGGAATAGTTTAGCTTCTAGGTGGAGGGAGTATCATGGGAGTAATAATTGGTCCTGTTTACTTGACCCATTAGATGAGAATCTCCGACGAGAGATGATTCGGTATGGTGAGTTTATTCAAGCGGCTTACCATTGTTTTCACTCTGATCCTGCCACTTCAGCGGAAGAAGCTCCTTCGCCACGCCATGTGGCTTTGCCTGATAAGTCGTATCGAGTGACCAAGAATCTCTATGCGACAGCGTCAGTTGGGTTGCCAAAATGGGTGGATAAACTTGCACCTGGGCTTGATTGGATGAGCCAACGGACGAGTTGTATAGGGTATGTGGCGGTTTGTGATGATCACAGGGAAATATCACGTATGGGACGTAGGGATATAGTAATATCCCTTCGTGGGACCGCCACTTGTCTTGAATGGGCTGAAAATATGAGGGACTTGCTGGTTCAAGTTCCTGGACAAAAGAACCCAAATTATGGGCAACCAAAAGTTGAGTGCGGGTTTTTAAGCTTGTATAAAACTGCTGGAGCCCATGTTTCGAGCCTGGCTGAGTCAGTGGTTGAAGAAGTTAAACGATTAAAGGAGTTATACAAAGGCGAAACCCTTAGTATTACGGTGACAGGGCATAGTCTTGGTGCGGCATTAGCACTACTTGTGGCTGACGACTTGAGCACTTGTGCAAAAGACATGCCACCAATAGCTGTTTACACCTTTGGAGGCCCTCGCGTTGGTAACCGTGGCTTTGCCAAACGTCTAAGCTCCCAAAACGTGAAAGTGCTTAGAATCGTGAACTCTCAGGATCTAATCACTCGTGTCCCAGGGATGTTTGTAAGTGAAGAGCTCGATAAAAAGCTAAGGGAATCATGTGTAGCCAACAAAGTACTGAATATGCTCGATAACAACATGCCATGGGCATATTCACATGTTGGGACGGAGCTAAGAGTCGACTCCAAAATGTCTCCATACCTAAAACCGGACGCCGATGTCGCATGCTGTCACGACTTGGAAGCATATCTACATTTGGTTGATGGATTTTTGGCATCAAATTGTCCATTTAGGGCAAATGCCAAAAGAAGTTTAGTGAAGCTGGTCCATGAACAAAGCTCAAATATGAAGAAGTTATATACAAACAAGGCACCGGAGTTGAAGTTAAATCTTGAAAGAGAGATTCAATTTCCGAGTAATTGTTTGCCTAGTCCTTCACAATAAAACGTACTACAACTTATCATCAATGTGTATAATTAATGTATCCAGATTAATTAGTTGGTACATATTTGTTTCTTCTTTTTAATTTCAAGAATTAAGGATAATTAAATCGATCTTCTTGCTAATTAATTTACATGTATATCGCTTTCTATTCTTTAATAGCTTTTTTTTTTAAATTTAACTATTATTTACATTAGCCGACAACACCACCAATTAGTGGAGTGGCGAGAAGATACAAAATCAATGTTACATCAAAGCAAACTTACATCATTCTTCCCAAGTAATAGAACACTTCTTGTTTCTATTCTTATATCATAAAAAACCTATTAGATTTGACATCTTGAAAAATTCTTTTAATTAGTACATATCTTGTCATTATCTAACCTTCTCTCGTTACGGGCTTTGTCATTAAGTCGATAACATTGCTTTATCGAAACGTGACATTGTCATCTCCCAATAATTATAAAACAGCTCATTTAAATATTTTTTGAGAAAGTTACAACCATTTGATGAAAAACAACTTTGGATTGTAGCCTTTGGATGAGTTTGCTGATTTCATTTTCCTTTTATAACTTTATTAAATATTATTAAATTACATTTTACTTCCCTTATAATAAAAACAATAGACTACTCACTCTACCTATTTTACATTAATTGTCAAAATATATCCCTAACAACTACTAATTATGTTATTATAAAAACTTTAATATAATTATCCCGTGTATTACGCGGAAAAATAATCTAGTTTCAATTATAAACCATAACCATAAATGTCAATGAAAATGTATTTGATATAATAAGTTATTGTACAAATCGCTTATAACATACTGCAACAAAACAAAAGAGTCATGCGAACCAAAAAGTTAAATGTCAATGACAGTAACATTTGGTGTTGTAGGAATGTAGGATGGTATATATATCTCTCTATATATATAACTCATCTGCCACATCTCCATTATAGTACAACTAAGCTATCTATCTAAATTAAAAGAAAAATGTTGAGCCAGGGATTCGAACCTGGGTCTTTACGACCAGCAAACCACCAGATACCACTTCATCTAAAGCCGTGTTTGTTAATATTCACGAAACCCCCAGTCTTTATTCTTGCCAGCCCACACTTCTTATTGCTTGATATCTATTTAATTTAACGTAGATACGAAATTTGAAAAACAAAAGATTTGATTGTATCTATTTAAAAAAGTTACTCCCACCGCCACATTATTTGGAAGAAATAATCAAATCTGTTGCCAAATTCAAATCTATTAACCCCATACACGCATTGGTGATTAGTTAACATCAAATCCTTAACTTTTAGGGATTAGGGGTTTTAATTCCAATGGCTTTATCACAACACAATTTTAGGATTTGAGGGTTTTAAATTAAATGACTATTATCACAATTTTTCACACACGAACCCTAACCTTACCACTGCAGCGATGCCAAGATCGAGGTATGTTTTCTTTTTAATCAAAAAAATCATTGCTTCTTGTGTTTTTATTAATGGATTTTGGTTAATTCATAGCTATGGTTAATTTTGTTTATTTCCGTGGTGATAAGAATCAAAGAGATCAAGTTTTGATTATTTTTGGTTCATCCTTTTAGGGCTTATTATGAAGTGTATTTTGTCCTCTTCATGTTTTTAATAGTATAACAATGAAATTATAAATGAACGAATGAGCAGTCAATTGCCTTTGAGTTTCGGTTCTGTATATTTACAAAGATTTATTGTATTATTAAGAATATCTGATTTCATTATGATATGTAAGAAGTATCAGATAAGTATCAAAGAGTAAGAATTTTCATCCACTTTTACGACTTAGCATCAAAGTGGGAGTATTCATGTGCTCTATCGAACATGGTAAGAGAATTCTCTCAAATTTTGTTTTTTGTTATCATTACGTTACATTAATGACTTATAGTTCTTGATCATAGTTGGAAATTTTTGTGGAAGTCTTTTAATACCTCTTGATCTTAAAATTCTACATTTAGCGTCTTTGATTTTCTCATAGATTTGTTGTTGACCTACTGCACCAGTAGGTTGTAAAGATAAAAAAAAGGGAAAATTTGTAATTTTTGTCTTTACGCTTTCCCCGACACCAAGAAAAAGGCATGTTATGACTTTTATGTTATTAGTTGGAGAAGTTTCTTATTCACTTGTGTTTGCTTTGCAGGTTTACCATTCTACATTTGTGGACGAGGAAGGCATTACTAAAGCTTGTGGGTGTCCATTACTTCCTCTAAAAAGTCATATACGAGGACCTGCTCCCATTTCAGATCAAGGTCAAACCTATTTATGTATGCTTAAGAAATAACAGTTGATAAATAGTGTTACTGTATTCTGATTTTTAGGTTTCTGCAGCCACAACTGATACTGTTGACGAAGCAATCACGCTCTTTAGGGTGAATGTGTTCTTCAAGAACTTTGATATCCAAAGCCCAGCTGATAAACTTCTTCTATATTTTAAACATTTTATATCAATGTGGCTTTGAAGAGGCTTGAAGGCTGCATAACCTTAGCTGAAGGGACAAAGGCTACAATTAACCTCGGTTTGGAAGATGTTCCTGTACCCGGAGAATCTGGTTTCCCTTTCCCTGGTCTTTTTCTGTTAGCCGCATCTAAGAAAGAAGCAGGTAAGTTCTTTTCGAAAAAAAAGTATATGTGTCAATGTGCATTCTGAGATAAGGGTCAATTTTAGATGTGGCAAAATGGAAGGGTCCAACGTGTTGGGTAACAGTCAAAATGTGTTCAAATCCAGATGAGTAATTCTTTTATGATTCTAAAAATTATATTATTTCATAGGAAAAAATTATCTTATTTTAGTAATATAGTATTTTTTTAAATAAGTTGATGCAAGGGAAGTTTTAAGCATTCGAAATACATGTTGGGTGATATTCAACCTCTTCCCTTTTAAGCTGATATTTTAATTTGCCCGTTTGACCTGTTGGGGATAAAAAAATAACCCTAATGTATTTATTTTCCTGTTTGACCTGTTGGGTTAAAAAAGGCCCCAATGATATATGTGGGTTGGGTTATACCAAATGTCAAAAGCACCACTGTTCAAGGGTTTTTTAGGTAGAAAAAGAAAAGGGGATCATTTTGCGTTCCTTGATTCTGAGCAATGGCAGACCCAGGAATTTGAGATAAAAGGGGGGCCAAAAATTTTTTACCTTAAAAAACATGTAAGCTGCAGTACAACAGTCGAACATTAGCCAAACATCTGTGGAAACAGCAGCAATAGATCAGATAAACAGCCTTAAAATAGCAACCAAACAAACCCAAATTTGCAGCAAAACAATCCGTTAATAGCAGCAAAACAACCTGTTAACAGCACCAAAAAAAGGTGCCAAAACAGCCCGTTAATAGCACCAACAGCCTTGAAGAAGCCAAACAAAAAAAACCCAAAGTATGTTAGTATAAAAGAACTATAACTTGGAAATAATACCTCTACCCTCAGGTAGAGGTACGCGTGTCTACATTTTACCTCCCCCTATCCCGCCCCCGGCGGGATTGAGTTGTTTTTGATGAAGGAACCATAAGTGCTAAACAAGCAAATTTCTTTTTTTTGGGTAAAAGGGATTTACCCTGGTTAGATTAACAAGTAAATTTCTTTGAACTAGGAGAACCAAATTACAATTGCCCTTTTCTGGACCATCCTTTGAAATTGTTGAATGATGTTTTCATTTGTTACATAGGAAATTGTTTCTTTTTCTAGGTCACAAATTACACCAAAGTTCAAAAACATATCTCCAACTCAATTTCTTAAATTTATCTTAACAAGCTTCATTGCGAAAAAACATCTATTAATGCAAAACC